>OMNW01035261.1:0-15739 GCA_900303245.1 Selene dorsalis | reverse complement strand
GGTGCTATACTCAAAAGCTCCAGTACATCGAGCCCTTTCACAACAAAATTGGAGGAATAACATAATAAAGATGACATTGTAATATGGTGAATAAGTGGACCTTGACTGGAACCTGCTTTGTCAACTCTTTCCAAGGTCAATAACGAACTGTTACTGAGATCAGATGTTTCTGAATATCTCCTTGGACGGTGTAGAGAACCCTTGCCCTGCAAATCAAGCTCAGTGCAAAGATGAAGATAAAATATTCAGCTTTACCTGAAACTATGAACTGATATAAACTATCTTGACAGTTTGCAAAATAGCATTCAATGCAATTACTATACAAGCACAAAAGATGACACTCATGTTGTTAATGCACACTAATTTGAGCTTTATTCTTTCCTCTGGCTACACTGAAACATAACCTTCACCTTGTCTTACCCAGAGATATGTTATGTTTTTTTTTCTTCACTTTTTCTTTCCCTCCCTCAGAGGAGATACATGCTTCTCTTTCTTGCACTGTCCAGCACACTGTAAATCCAACACATTTGTCACGTCACTGGGTCAGAAGGTTTGTGTTATACATAGAATGAAGTCAACGCTTTGATATTAGAAAAAACACCCACAATGCAGCAACCCAGTCAACCCTCTCCCTCTACGCTCTCTTCTGCTCTCCATCGCTCTATCTGCGATTTACTCACAAACACTCAGGCTTCAAGCAATGTTGGCTTGAATGACCGTTCACTTTTATTTCGCCAGATTGTTCAAAGGTTTTAATGTCCAGGATGGAAAGGAAGGGGGTGGAAACAACAGAGAGAGGAGGAGGAGGCTGAGAACAACAAAATGAAAACTGACTCAAGATAATGGCCTGCACAAGAAAGGAGCCTTTAACCAATACATAAATGAAAGGCCACATTGTGCCAACTGCAGAAATGGTCTTGGAGCCCACTGACTCAAAGGTAAACACACTTTGCAATAGGATTCAATTGGTAGATTCACCCAGAGTCTAAAGAGTCATAGAAACTTCCTTAGTGGAAAGTTAATAGATGAAAGAACGAAGACTGCACATATGTTTATGTTGCTGGAATTAATGCTAATTAATTTGGTCTTTTTTCTAGTTAAGTAAACTAAATATTTTTTTTTTAGGGTGCAGCTACATGCCTTTTTACAGAAATTCCTCCTGTGAACATCAATTAAATTATTCTGCACTGTCACCCTCTTATTCACCACTGCAGGGGGGAGGAACATCAAACATGTTTAATTGGCTAATTTGTCATATGATTGTTTGGGATCCGCGGCCCAGTCTTTGCTCACGCCTTTGATGGAATAATTGGCCATTTTAGGCACATAATGAACATGCAAATGATTATTGGATGCTTTGAAGCTGAGCATGCTATAAATAACCCCATCGATCAAAGACAGAGGTTCTTGTCTTAAGGTGAACAAACGTGCAGGAGCTGTGGTGTCTACGTCAAATTGCACTCACAGTTATATATTAGTTCAACCTAAAAATAGACTTGCTGCGTTCTGCTCCTGTAGGTGTCGGGTGGAGGTGTGGTGTATCATAAAATAATTAAAGATCTCATTTTCCTCAAGCAGTGTGAGTAGTACTGTGGGTCGACAATATTTAATTCAAACATTTCTTTCAAAAGGAACATGTTCATGTTTTAATATCAAAGCCAGGCTTGTTGTCCTTAAAATCAATGCAGCGCAGAGTTTTTTTTTTTTTTTATGTAATATTTATGACTTGCTTGTGGTTATCTTTGAAAACATCTCTGGGAAAAAAAAAGCTAACTTTTGACTGCAGTTGAGCACAGTGTTTGGTTTAAAAAAAACAACAACACAGCTTTAATGCAGTGATTGATCCACAACTTGTCTTCAACCACATGTTTTTTCTTGTCTTGCATGTTCAGTGTCACTTGTGTTGTAACTCAATGATCATTTTTCGTTCAGTTGGCTTCTTCTATCTACTATCTGAAACATGTTCACGATAAAAGCCAATAAACAAACTGAGGTAAACCTAAAGCATCTTACACTCTCCAGCAAAGCACGATTTCCAAAATAATTTGTTTTTATACAGTACAAAGCAGCTGGTGCTAATTGTGCTTATAAATAGGGTAAATCAAGCCTCAGGTGTCTAGACTGTGCAACACCGAGGAACACATACACATAATAATAATAATAATAATAAAAATAATTTTAAAAAAAGTGGAAGAGGGAGGCACAACAACCCTTAAATGTACGCTGAATAAATTACAGGTCTTTTTGTTGGAATATCCTCAAGGGTATGTTTCTGTATTAAAAAAAGAAACCTGGTTCATACTTATTTCTAGTTGCACACATGCAGGAAGATGGGGGTAGTGGGACAAATTTAATCAAAACTGTGGAGAATAATTTTGAACACAGTGCATTCATCCACAGCCCTATGGAGCTCCACCTCATATTCTTTGGATCAGTGATCCAAATGAAAAACAGCTGCTTTTTGATTTCTCTTCGTTTGTCATGATAAGATCAAATTTCTCATATATAGCTGTGAACACAAACCAATGCTGAACTGCTGACAGACACATAATGTAGGCCTATACAGTATATTGACAGTATACAGCTACATGCAGCAAAAAGATAAGGATCCTTTTTCTTTTTTCTTTTTTTTTCAGCGTTTAATCTAGATGGGATTAAAATTACATTAGAAGAAGAACCGGAGGTACAGCCTATCATGTTTACGAGATTCAAGGGCACACTGACGATAATGGACCTCATTGAAGTATTGGATGACATCACCAATGTCCAGTGTCCTACACTGTATATCTCCTCATGACAGTACATGCTGTCATCATGATGACTACGCTTGAGTGAGAGGATAGAGCAAGATGGCCAGGTGAAAACAGCTCAGAACAAAACAGGGTAACAGGGTGAAGGTTTCAGTTAGGGGTGCACCGATTGCCGATCACCGATTTTTAAAAAGCCTGACCTGCTGATTCTGATTTTGGCCGATACCGATTTTTATATAACTGACAGAATACACCTTCAGTCAGCCATCTCTCACAGCAGAGCAGAGGGGGACAGTGGCTGACTTTGAGGCCCGACTACACTTTGGCTCTGGAGGAGAAAACAGGTTCAACAGTCAAAACCAGAGACAACGTAATACATGTCTCTGACTCCTGCAGAACAATATCAAAATACCAAAATAACTGCATTTTCATGCTGTGTTGTGTTGTTTGGCGTTAGCCTCACTAGCTCACTGAAGACCATGGGCCACGCTTGATAGATAAAACTTTTGCCGTAGCCGTTCGGCAAACAAGCCAGAACGTCCTTCTTGGATAGAAAATGGCGTGAACCTACTCTTTGAATATCTTTACAGTCATCCACCAGAAGAACTGATCATGCCTTCCTTATCACAGTCTGCAAATCTTCATCAAAAGTTGCCATTTTTCAACTCGGAGATCGAAATATCCGTGGTTCTTGTTGTTGTTTCCGCCCGGAGGCTCGTTCTGGCCAATGAAAGGCTAATCGCAGCAGCGAACTTTCTCCAGGTCAGACTCATCAAACTTATATTCACTTCTCCCTTTTTTATTTCTCAAAGAGAAAAATTCAGTGGCAAATGTAAGTTTTTTGTTTTTTGAGAGCATGGAAAGTAAAACAAGCATTTTGTGAATGTGTGGGCTTTTCGAGATGCTCTTAACCTTTTACAAGGATGCAGCTGTTAATTTATAGTTTCTTTCTAATGTTTTCATATTTAGAGATGTCCTTTCAAAATCCCTCACAAAAGTGCCATGTGTAATGGACTCAGAGTTTACCCAAGACTGGCTGTTGTTTGGACAGTGGGAAGACACACACACACACACACACACACACACACACACATAAGGCTTTGAACATAAAGACGGAGAAAACAGCTCAGGTACCCATAATTTTTTACTGTTGAGACTGAAGGCATCAGCTTTTAACAAATCCTATTTATGACATGAGCCGCGGCATAAACCTATAACCAATGACTCGCCAGCTAATTTGGGTGACACGGTGGGGGTTTAGTGTTTTGTCATTTTGACAGGAGTCAGTGCAGTGAATAAACAGACTGAACCTGCAGCCTTTTAAAACTGCACTACTGTAGCTGTTCAACCTTGTCAACAGCAACACAGGGCTGGACTGTTTCTTTCACGAAATATTAACCGTCCCTGCCATCTGCAGCGACTTCTCACCCCCACGTTTCCCTGTGAAACCCCACTGTACCACACATGTCCATTCTTCCATCTTATGAAACTTACTCAGCCCATGATTGCAGGTCCTGGTACAAGCAAGACAAATGCATCTGATTGCAACTGGTGATTGTGGAGGCCTAAGCAGAAAACATTAAATATTGTGTTATACAGCAAAGGGTTTACTCAGAAAACAAAGATTTTCCACTGTGTACACATTCGGGAGTGCTGATTCACCTTGGCATGAATTTTCGCCCTCATCTTATTTTCCCCATCCCTGCACCTAATTTCATGTGTATTAATATTGGTTATGCTCTGTCCTTTCTCTAATGCATCCTTCCTGACTACGGCATGCGAACAGCTATTCCTGAAAAACCGAGACACAAAGAGTGATGAGACCATTGTGCTCTGAAATTTCCCTTACCTTATCAGTTCTCAACAAATGAGCCAGTGCTGGTCCCTACGGCTATGTCATATATCTGCACTATTTTTCTACTACATCAGTCTCCATTCAGCTATAATAAGGGAGGCTACTGGTGCCATGTGTTCAGTGATATGATATGACCATCATTAGCAGATTTCCATGTCTACAAAGAGCGACAACAGCTTTGGTTCAATGTAAAGGCACTGCCTTTTTAGTGTCTCTTTTTAAAGTGAGTCACAGAGGCAACATTCGCTCGAAAAATGTTGCAAAAACTAATTTCGTGTCATTCTTTCAAGCAGTGAGACATATGATCCTGGCCTTGTGCTTCTCCATTCTCTGAATCATGTCAAACATCAATTCAGTCACTGACCACTGAAAATGCCACAATGACGACTGGCACTGAAGTCGTACAAGCTGAGGATGTTCAAGGCTGCTGGTGCGTTTCTCCCTCAGCATCTTTATCTTTCATGTAATGGCTTGTTTGCCCCTTTGTCTTTCTTTCACTGTGATAAGGCTGTAGTCACAAATATCCATTTTCAGAGTAACAGATACCAAAAAAAAAAAGAAAACGTAGCAGTGGCTGTGTGTAAGCTTAGTTTTTCATGGTGTTGAGTTACACACAACAAAGATAGTCGCACAGTCTCTGTTGTGTTTATGTGTTGTTATGTGTGAGTGGTGCTGTTCATAGTTTCCAAAAAAAAATAAAAAATCTGATCCCTGCATCAACTGATCTGATATGCAGCTGATGAGCACATAATCTGGATAGATTGAACTGGAACATTAATCTTCTTTGCCCTGAGGAACACTTAACCAGTTGATACAGCGTTGAGATTTTATATCCAAAATTCAGAATAAAAAGTCAGAAAAAAATGTCAAAACCAATCATTACATATCCATCATATATCTATCACTCCATCTGTGAATCTCATCCTCAAGGCAAAAACCTTCAGTCAACAAAGCAGATCGTCAAGTACATGAACTCTAACTTCAGAGTCCGACACCGAGATCCTGCAGCTCACAATGGTTTGGACGTCCTTGCAAACTTAATGATCCACAGGTCTAGATTTTAATGAGGAGCTTGTTCTTTGGCACTGCTGTCGATGACAATGCCAGGTCTCGTACAGAGGTTGCAGCGTTAATGGCGCCACAGTCATTAAAAGAAAGCAAGAGCACACGGGAGGTTCTGAAGCCCTTTACTGTACACAAGCTGAGCTCAGTGGATTGTCTCTCTGGTGGGAAAGACGCAGACACATCGTTAAGGTGGAAGGTCTCTGGAGGCCGGAAAGCTATGATGCTTCACGAGCATGTTTTTCTTGGCAGAGCCCCGAGGGATTTACCCACAAAGAGTTTGCTCTGCGGAGACGCCAGGAAAGCAGCTGAACAACAAAAGCACTAGTTCAACAAGTCTTACTTTCATAGACACAACGTCATTACAGATGTTCATCGCTGCTGTGAGGCATGCATGTTGGGTATGGTGAAGAATATAAAGTGTAATTATGATGTGTACAGATTTAAAAGAGAGCTTTTAAACCCAAACACATCTACAGTGTAAGAGCTCACAGCCACATACACAATAAGTTATCATGAACCAACCACTAAATATAAACCAGGAATTAATTAAAGCTATGGTTTATTTCCGGTTTCTACATGACACTCTGAACGAAATAGCAGTAGAAAGTCTTACAGAAAAGGTTACTGAGGTGGTACAGCCAATATTTTCTAGGATACTTTTATATTTTGTGACAACAACAACAGCCTGAATCCATTTGTGATTTGAATAAATCAAATTAAACTAAGACCCTGAAATGAGTTTAGGTAAACATGACAGTCGCCATGTTGGGCTGTGACAATCATGAAATTTTAGTTGACAATTAGTTGCCACAAATAATTGCGATTAACGATTTAATTGTCTTTTTCTGATCATTTTATGATGCTAACATAGTTTAATAGTACACATACACCTTATGAAAAAGAAGAAGAAGAAGAGCCATTTTTTTGGCAGTAAACATTGGAACATAGAAATAAAAATTACATTTCTCTTTGACTTTAGGCTTTGCAACTAAATCCATGGTGCTAATGTCAATAGATGCTCATTGAAATGCGGTCGTCGAATATTAAAAATTAAGCGCCTCCAGATAAACAGCTTGTGGTGCTCCACCCATGTGTCATTAAATCATAGAAGAAGAAGAAGAAGAAGCAGGCAAAAAGTGATGATGTAAATAAAAGAGGACCATTCAAACCTCAAACGGTGGAAAATGATGAGAAAACAGTGATGGAAATATGACATTTCTGTTAGTTTCATCCAGCTGTTTTTATACAGACGAATGGAAACGATTTTAAAGATTATACAAAATAATTGGGGTCAGGTCAAATGATTGTGATCAGGTGATTATGTAATATTTGGGACATGTCTATGTATCAAAGTATGAGAGAAGAAATAACACATTTCTATTCATGTAGACTTTAAGCCAATGATGAATGAGCTTTGAGAAAATTTCTATTACACATATAAAATGTAAACGCTATCGAACTACACCCTTCTTATTTACACCATCAGTACCGCCTGACTGCTGAATCAGAAACAGGTTAACTCATACAAACAGTTTGTCACGTACTAAAGAAGGAGAGTAATTAGACGAACCACAATAAGCTCAATAAACCTGATTGTTATTCCAGTAATTAATACAGCAAATGTTGAAATAAGATGGTGTCAGGGTGATTGTGGGCTCATGTTTCTAGCGTGTTGGCTTTGGCACTTGTCATTTGGCCAGGTGAATTAGACTGTTACAACAATCTGTCCAGCTATTGATTAGTCAATAAATAGAAAGTTAATTGGAAAAAGACCTCATCTCTGGTTTCTGTCATAGTCAGCAGCGAAGCATTAAACACTTTCAAAAGCCATAGTGAACATTTTTCACAATTTTCTAATATTTATTCAGAGACATAAGCGGCAAGGGTGCAGGTGAGATCATTAGCACAGCGCGGGTCGTCAAGCAGTGGCAATTGCATTTTAATTGTAAAAGTGGTTCTCTAGACTCTGAGATATCAGTCATTTTGTCAGTGATTCTTATGTATACGCAGTTCCCCACTCCAGCATCTTTCCACTCATTTATCACCCATCTAGACTACATGATCTTTCAAAATTCAGCATGACGTTATTTTATCTGACTAATTGAAGCCTGCAGTATTTTACTTACTATACAGGTATGATGTAATCCTAGCTCATTTTAATGTTAAAAAACAAACCCAAAGCAAAACTTTTATCTGTCTTTCCCACTGACGTGATGCAATCGCAAAGCAAATGATGTAGTGTGACCATACAGTAGGTAGTAAGTAAAAAACTGAGATGCTCAGGTATATAAGGTTTACTGGGAGCCAAATGTTTTCTAAGGTTTTCTAAATGTATGATCTCCCAGATAATTGGATGTGCTGAATGCACTGAAACCAGTTGCTTGATGTGCCACAACCTTAGCCTTAATTGTCTCCGCTTGTGGCAATTGCCTGCTGTAGAGACTGCTCGCCTTCATGCACACATTGCCCCTCCGCAGATTGGACAGGCTTTTGTGCACCACTTAATTTTCAATCAGATCCGATCCTGGCTAAGTTGCCATTCAGAGCGAAGGGAAAATGGGGGTCATATGCTCTACCCAGTGCTAATGAGAAGCTTCAGTCAACACATGGCTGTCATTTTTTATCCTGTCTACCACGGCAGATAAGAGGCACAGAGAAGGTCTGACTGACAAGTCTTGTCCATTTCCAACATAGACTCATCCAACTGGGACCACAACCAATAGTGGCTCCACTTCTTTGCATAAGGATGTCAGCTCGAAAGCAATAATTTCCACATGGGGACTAATTGTTTCGATGTCAAATTAACATAAAGCAGAATCTTCAGTAATCATGAGATGCCTTAGACTGATGATATGTGGTCTCATTAAGACATTACTGTGACATTTGAATAAAGTGGATAAAGGCTTCTGTTAAACAACGAGCCACAGGAACTGCACTTTCTAAACTAGCAATATAATACAGTGATCAAGAGAAATACAAATATGTAAATCCACAATATCAACACAATAATGGATTTTTTTTTTTGCCGTATCTCTCTCTATTTCGTGAATATTTGCTTTAGAGGGGGGTTTGTGTTTAATCAGCAGTAGTGCAGTAGAGGGCTGGAAGGTTTAACTTTCAGATCTGTTAAATACATATGCAACTAAGATAAGATGACCTGCACATTAATTATTAAAACTAGGTTTTGCACTGATTGTGTGGCCACCGAATGTTCGTGGCTGATAAATGGTGGGAGTAGACCATCGGTGACCGGCTGATTGCCATTTCATTAGCTTCTGTATATCTAACAACAAGGAAAGTATGAGCCAATTTGTGGCAGTCAGCAGAGCGTTAGTGGAGCTGGCATGTCATCCATCTGGCACTGACAGTTCATTTATGGCATTGTGTTTTGAATTTAACAGCCTCCAGTCATAGATTACAACCAGTTTAATGTACTGGACAGAGAGAAGAGGTTATGTTTCTGTAATGATAAGCTTTCCACGCTGCACTGGGGGCAACAACGTCTCAATCCTAAACATCAAAGTCATGTGTGATTGTAATTATAATGTTTGGAAAAAATCAAGTTGGACAGTTAAATAGCTAATGTGTGCACTCAACAACGACCTATTTGAATGCTTCATTCAAACGCTGCATTTTCAAAATGTGTCATTGTGAAATTCAGAGAAAAATCCATTATTCAATCAGCGATCAGCTCGTCACACACACCACTCAAAACACTGGCAGTATGAACCTAATAAAATCCTTCTGAATGCATTACGCTTAGCGTTATAGTCAACTGGCCAAGTGCATTACCTTATTGGAAAGAAATGACACAGTCTTTCCAATGACAGATTCAGCTTCAAAGGGATTTTCAAAAAAGAAAACATTAAGACTGTATAGACGTCTGCCAAAACATCAAGTGCGTTTTTTTTTTCTAGCTCCAAACATGGTGCTCTTTAGTCTGGTTAAAACAAACTCTGGTGTGTTTGATGAGTTAGGTACAGTTTATTTACGCAGGTGAAGAAGTCGTCCATTGATCTCTGGTTGGGCCAAACAACTGGACCGAGACCACATGAAAACAGGGTCGTAGTCTACATCCAGACTGAATCTAGTGCAGGTCGTTTGTGGTCTGAAAAAAAGTCCAACCACCATATTTTGTGACAGATGATAAGAGACTTTCATATGAACTGACAAAATAAACTGCCATCAAATCCATGTTGTGTCTGCAACCAGTTATACCATCGATAAGTATAAACAACGTGTGTGTGTTAATCATTTGGTAACCATGGTGATATGCTAAAAGCGTTGTCACTGGTGAGTGTGATTCTAACTTGTTTGTGGCCTCTAAAGACACGGTGGCTAATCTCTGTCTCACATTATTCTGAGATCAATTTGCAGCCTCCAGTAATAACACTTAAAATCATCGTAAATAACTGTTCTCTAGAGAGCGAGATGTTACTAGACAATATAATTATAAACAAACAGATGGACTTGCTGTCAATCACCCGAATGTTTAGGGTTACTGGTCCTGATGATGCATTGATGATGCAGAAATACATCATGGCTTTAATTACTCCTCATGGTTTGTATTACAGTCGGTGTGAAGCTAAACCAGACCACAATGTAATTTTCCCTTAGTTCAGTTTTAATGAACTGAGCTACAGGTGTAACACACCCAAAGAGACAAAAGCCAATCTAGTGGCCAGCATGAGCACAATAACATGTTCAAAATGACACAGCATGCTGACTTTGCAGCCGCTTTAATGTTCTTCAGCTCAGCCTATTAGCATGCTGGCATTAGGTAACTGGCAGTAAATACAAAGTGCAGCTGAAGCTGATGGGAGTGTCATTAGTCAAACAGCTGCTGAGACATTTTACTAAAAACCAAAAATGTCAACCTTGTGATGGCCCCCGGAGGAAAGGTCAAGGAATCTCACATCTTCAAAGACTTTGTCCTTTGGGGAACTTAAATGTTTTTTAACAAAGCCTTATGGCAATGCGCGTAATAATTCTTCAGAAAGTTAACGCTGGGCCAAAATGGCGGACTGACAGACAGTGGCGTCCCTGGAGCCATCTGCTAACATGGTTAAAATGTAATTACTTGCTTTCTACAAAATTTAATTGAAATCTGTTAAGTAGATTTTATAGTACCTAAAGCAGACAGAGAAACAAATGGGACCAAAAACCATAATCTCTTTGGTGGAGGAAACTCATATTGAACTGCTGGAAATTCATTATTACGCTGTGATAATGAGTATATATCTCCATACTGCTAGGTAAATTGAACCCATTACCTGGAGGACAAATAATCAAGTGACACATTTAACATGCCACTGAGGGCACATTCCATTTTACCCACTAATAACCTCTGAATCATAATGACATCTAGATTTGGTTGTAAGCTCTATTACATTTGCTCAATTATCCATTTCCTCTGAATACCACGGTGCCTTTTGTAGTTGTAACAAAGAGCAAATTCTCTGTAGCTGTTTATCATTCAGTCCGTCCTTCTGTTGGTCTCTGTCAAGCTTTAACAGTGAAAACAACATTTTTATTTATGATTTAAGAATTTATTTTTTGAATATCTAAAAGCACTGTGAGGGCGGGGGGGGTGTCTTTAGCTGCAACTGCTAATTACCGCAACAGGTTTCCTCGTTCAATGAGAAATTGATTACACATCAGTCACAGTACAAAGGAAAAACCGTCTGGACAGAGCGAGGGACAAGATGAAGGGAGAAAGAAGAGCTTGCGTTTTTTTGTTTTGTTTTTTTTATTCCTCCTTTGGCTCCTGTTGATCTGTTATTGATTGTCTGACATTGGTCAAATATCCCACTCTGCATTGCAGATAGATGCTGATTGGGTGAAGAGAGGGTGGTCTGACAGGATAGGGCACACGAGGGAGGCTGATTAGGATTGTTACCCACCAGGGATGCGTCATTGATCTGAATGCCTTTTTTTTCTGTGATGGAATCAAACAGATGCTTTGGTTGTTCACGTTGGCTTACCTACACTGTGTCTGCACAGGCTGCTCTTAATGTATGCCAAACAATGAGGTGGCTGTTTTCAGATGGTTTGTGCGTTGGCACTTGAAAAGCGATGGGAGTTGGTGTAAAAGCTTGTACATGTTTTCCCTCCTTGCAGTTTGGCTTTGTTCATCTCTAAACTGAGCATTTCAGCTGCGCATATTTGGAACAGAGGATGTGCTGTTTCTTTTTTGTTTTGGGTTTTTTACAATCCAAGGATGTTACACCCCCCACCCAAAGCTCTCTCTATGGAGGACCACAGAGAGCTTCACGTACAACAATACAAGGATGCATGCCATACCTAGTCATCTATGAAGTTAGTTTTCAAAACTAAGCAAGTGAGGTACGAAACCTTGTCAAATCACTGCAAACGCTCAGTCGATTGCTCATGAATATTATGAATATGCTGTCTGTGAGCAATGTGAAAACGATTCCCCTTCACCCCTAAGGTAAACAAAGGTACAGTGTCAGGAGCTCTTACTTTAGTGATGTCTAGTTTAACAAAAGGGAGAGTAGCCTTGTTTCCAGGGACTAAGAATAATTGCTGTGTTTATACAATAAATGGCAGAGAGCAGTCAAGCTTCTCTGGGGAAATATGAACACTGCAGCTCTACCACCTGCTCCTGCCTCTAAACCGAACTGAGCATTTCACAAACAGCTATATGACTGGTCCAAGACTGTGTCTTTTTCTTCTTTATGCTGTATTTACCATGCAGCATTTTAGCCATACTTGTCAACAGTTCACATCAGCATTTCTTGTATGCTCTACACCGTCTCCTGTGCTACATCGTGTCTGAATGTTTTGTTACACTAGCATGTGATTTTCCGTCATTTGATGTATGTGTTTGTATTTTGACATGAAATATTAAGACGTGCAGTAAACCATGAATCTACTTCAGAATGGTAATTATTCTGCTGAGAACATTAGAGATACCATCCTAATTACAATGCCACTTTTCATGTTTTTCCCCGCATAATATTCCCACATGGATTCACCAACATCATTATTTTTCTCTATGACAACATGAGAGCGTGAGATGCTTTACCGTGTATTAAACGTGTTGTGATACTGAATTCTAAAGTAAGTACAGAAAAAAAGAAAAGCCACATCTTATGATACGTCACATCTGCTGCCACAGTAAAGGAATAGTTTGACATTTTATGATATATAATCGGCATCCAAAAACAGCGAGTGGTGTCTAACAGCACCTCAGAAATCACACTTTCATCAATCAACACTTTGGTTTTTCAGTAAAAATTCAGGTCTGGACCATTACATAGCTATAAGAAGAAACTTCCCACCGGTTGCCTGGAAACTACTTAATTAGTGAGCTTTACAGGTGCTGAAAGTGATTCTTTTAACTAGGGACAGAGCCAGGACATAGCCTAAGCTAAGATAACAGGTTGCTGCCTTTAGCGCCTTATTTAATGAGAAAGACATATAAATCTATCAGCTCAAAGGTCCAGTATGCTGGCCGTCCTTTTATGTGAAATCAGAAACATGTGCTCATGTGTGCCATCTGTGCTGACATGGTGAGCAGTTTGTTTCTGAAGTCCATTCACTGAATATGTGTGAGCTTCTTATTTTTCTCCTCCCAGGAGTGTTGCTGCTGTGTTTTTGAAATCTTTTCAATAAGCCATTTAGGTCTAGGGTACGAACTATTTATGCCTACATGCCAAAATGGAGATTTTACCAGCCAAGAGGAAAATCAGAGGGGTACTTCTTAATGACGGTTGGTTATTTGCCAACGAGGCTGAAGGAGAAGACTAGCTTAGATGCCAACATTTGGCTGAATGTAATTTCCCTCCCAGTTGAAGCCTCTTGCTCGTAGATAATTCAGTTATTTCTCCATTTCTACATTCACATTTTTCATTTATCTATTCTTTTTAAGTCATAAGTAACACAGGCCTGTGTTGTCAAACATATATAGCATGGCACTGACACTACGATTACGTTTTTGTGTCTCATGGGAGAAGCTAGAGAAAGTGAAATTATACAGATTTGGTGGAAATCACGCTTAAAAAGGGTACAGAGCAAGTCACAGTATCCACTGGTCCACACAAATCCTGCATTAAAGAAAGGTCACAGGAGCTCTTACCTTTGTAGAAGCACTCCTCACTGTGTGTGATGGTAATCCTGTGTCCTCCCAGACAGGAGGCCCGGTGGAGCTCACAGTGGTTCTGGTAGAGCTTCCCATCTGAACCACACACGGGCTTGTAGTGCGGTTTGCAGTGGTCCAAGCACTTGCACTCCCCTTGACCTGTCTCATGGTTGACCACACAGTGACGTCCCAGGCCACAGTACTTGTGTTCACAAGGACCCGGGTAGCCAGTGTGTCCGATAAAACCTGCGGAAACAAACAAAACCACAATCACTGCCTTGCATTTGTCTGCCTCCACCACTCCTGTCACATCCCTGTTTATCCAGAATCGCATAAAATATTCATTCATTCATGTGAAATTTGGTCACAATTGCCATGTGAAGTGCAGGAGACTTTTCTGAGGTCGGCGTGACCTTGACCTTTGGACCACTTCTTCCTTGAATCCCAGTGGAAATTTGTGCACTATCAATATCACAAGCCTAAAACTGTCTCCTTGACCTTTGACCCCCAGAGATGATGACCCCCTCATCATCTCTGAGTCCCAGTGAGCGTTTGTGCTAAAAAAAGAAAGAAAGAAAAAATGCCATCACAGTGTTGCTGAGATACTGTGTCCATGAAAATGTGGCATGGATAAAGACAGACAGACAACCTGAAAACAAAAGGCCTACAGCTCTGGCTGTCACCAGGCGTGAAGGGAAAAAACACAAACAAAGAGCTCCATTTTCATCTGACCACAACCAGTCATGGACACGTGTATCTTCCAAAACAGATGGAAAGCCTGGGTTTTTCGCCCTTGTTACAGGCTGGGTTTCATTTAGGCAGTTTCAGTCCTGTCGACCCTCAGGGATTCCCCATCAATACTGGATGGTGTTTTTCTCAACACAATGTGTCAGTCAAATCCATAAATTATGCAAGTCAGTTTCTCTACAAAGCATCCAACGTAGGAGTGATTAAAAAAAAACAGTGTGTTCCTTTTATGCATAAAATCACCTAAAATAGCAATGTCAAGAAAAATATATCTGTTTTGTCATTTGATATTTATATCAAATTACTGAAAATTAACTCGGAAAGAGAAACATGTCTAGTCAATATTTCACCAGTTCCTTCTTAGACGATGTGAAGCCTATAATGACAGAAACGGTCACTGCCACAGCCTCACCTCTCAAACCTGTAACCTGAGCCACACCACAAGACGTAACAAAACATAACATCATTGGCTGACCCCTGTCAGGTCCCTCGGATACTCCGCCTGAAACACGTCCATTAAATTGTCCTCGATCGACATATTTGGACTGGCACAACTTCCAGTCAACATTTTGCTGATAGTGTTTGGAGTTTGAATACAGCACACAAGCTTTCCACGTCTTCTTGTCTGTTTTTGGTGTGTTTGTGTGGCAGCGCTACCACACCACACGTGATAGTCTACACTGCAGCTGCACACGACCTGAGGGATTTCTGACCTGCAATTTCTCTGTCTAACGAGACTTGAAAAGCAGCTCATACCGCAGGAACGGTATGACGGGAATTTTAGTGGTTTTGAAACTGTGACGTTTTCATACCATGGTAAACCTTGAGCACGGGAACTGGCCCATGCCTAATGGACACTAAAACCTTCTGACAGGCCACAGAGCAGTCTGTACAGTAACCCATGAACTTCATCAAATATATCGGCTCTCTAATAGCAGCTTTACTCACTCACATTGCGCTTTGGAAAATGTCCTCAAGGTGTGGAGCTATGATGAGCAGAGGAAATAAAGATCTCTGCCATCAAAGAGAAAAGACTCTTATGGCTGCACTGTTACACAGAGTTATGAACAGAAGGGACGGGTGGCAGTGAGCACACAGGTTTGTTAACTCTTTACTCTGCTTGTGAAAAGGTCACTGTATTTGTTAGTGTACTGTCCTTTAGGAAACTGCCCAGGTAAAGGGCTGACAATAAGAAAAAAAATGTATTTCGGGCAGGGG
>OMNW01035260.1:39403-49811 GCA_900303245.1 Selene dorsalis | reverse complement strand
TTTAATTCAGTTAATTATGTGCTGTTGAAAATTACGATGTCAGGATAATGAGAAAGAGTGAAAATGGCCAATGCAATAATATAATGATATAAAAACAAAAACCCTGCGTATTCTGTAGACAATTGCCTGGTGAAGACTACAGAGCTGTGTCAGTGATGCTGACTGACAAATTATGGACTGGCTGAACTGACCTCAGCAGGAGGAACACCGCTTGAGATTAACTACAGCAAATCTCCTGTGAGTCTGAAGTGACACAAATTATATAAATATTAAAAGGGAGTTGTCTCCTCTAGCTATACTGTAAATCTGTAGCTACAAGCTAGAGTCACAAAATCAGCCTTACAGCATCCGTTTGCTCTCTCCATCTCAGAACTTATCTGGACAGGTCACTAGTCTATCACAGGGTCGACATATAGAGACAAACAACTTGACACACTCACATTCACACCAACTGTATAGGCAATCTACAGTTGCAACTCAACAAGCATGTATGTCTTTGGATTTTGGGAGGGTAAACTAAGAACACAGAGAACCCACACAGGCACAGTATGCAAATTTCATACAGAAAGGGCCCTGGGATTTGCACCCAGAGCCTTCTTTCTGAGCAGCCTCCTTTTATAAAACTCACTTGTTGACATTTAATTAAGTTAAAATTCATTAAAGTTCTGCATAATTGATTTTGGTCATTTTGAGTGACAGCTGAGTGAGTGTATGCCTCGTTTTACATTAGCCTGGAGTTTGGCAGAGTCAGATTCTGGCAAAACGGCGACAGAGCTGAGCTTCAACTTGCTCATCAGAATCCATATGGGTAATGACAGAGGTTACATCAATCTATATTTTCAGTCAATACTCACTGTCAGCTTTGTCATCGTATCAGATAAGTAATGTGAATTTACTTGTTCGGTTGTGTTACGTAATACAGAGATGTTTAACAAGTGAAACTCGATACAAAAATAGTAAATTGTTTTAAATGAATTCAATTCAGTCTGGTAGCCCTGTGTTAATATATTTTTTCTATAGATGTGACTACAGTTGTGGTGATTAGTTGATTAATTGTTTATTGATCAGCAGCTATTTGATATCTTCTGGTTTCACTGGTCTTCTGGGACAGGAAATTGTGAAGTGTGAAAATCATTGGGTTAAGGTTAGGTTTTGGACTGTTTACTTGACAAAACAAGTCTTTTTTGACATTTTAGATGACTAAACAATTAAACAAAAATATGTTGTGATTACAGTTAGAAGGGTATGCTGCGTTCTGGCTTTGTTCGGCTTTACACAAGAACCAGTGCCATGAGACTACAACAACTCCATATATGTATGCAACACAACCAGTGTCACAAGCATCATATTGTTAGTGACGGGCTCTGCAGAGTGAAAATGTCAGCATTTCCTCTTGACATTTTTCGCAATGGACATAATGTCCTCAGTAACCTTTAACCACAACAATTCATCACTAATCGCGCCTCTGGGTTGTCTGATGCTGTAGGAATAGATCCTGCAGTCGTATACATTCTGGATGACAAATTACTTTGATTAAAATGAGGAACAAATGAATATAGGATGAGCAGATAAGGAGACAGATAGGTCAAACAGAATGGTTGGACACATGCACAGTCATGGTGAGAGGAATGTGCAGACAAAACATACAATATTACATAATGTCAGAAGCCAGCTGAATCTGAGGATGATCAAAATGTGCAAAATAAACAAAGTTGTGGAGAACATCCAGATCTGCCAGCGGATTGATTGCAACACATATTTTGTGAAGATGTGAATATTTGCCCTGACCAAAAGATCCCGGAGCTGAGAGACTTTCTCAAGTTTTTGTTTTTGTTTTGTTTTTTTGTTTTTCCTGCAGCACATCAGTTTTGTGACAGTATAATTTTTCAACGTAAAAAAGAGACTTATTTCTGTACTTTTTTTTTTTATAAAGCTGATATTAAAAAAAGAAGGAAGAAACACAAACTGGCCCGAAAAGGAGGCAACACAATAGGGCTATGTTGCCTTAGCAGTGTAAGGACTCCAGGTAAAAGATTGCTAGAAAAGTGATGATGATTCATTCTCTCTGGGGCTGCTATGATATTTTTAGCAGGGTCAGCTGTGCAATGATGGCTTAATTAGGTTTTGTGTTTTAATGCAGCCTCAGAATTATCAGTGTGCCCCTAAGCTGCTGAGCACCGCCGTCTGTGGCATCGTGTTGACGACTAAATATTCCTCTAATTAACCATCCATCCTTCCAGACAGGTGCCATAACCTCACCATAAACACTCAATCAAGAGCACCAACAACTTGAAAATGTAAGAGCTCAGGTTTGGCCTGGAAGGAACAAACAATCAAGGCATTTTTATCTGAAAGACTGGATGGATCCATTCAATAAGGCATCAATTTTGGCTTATTTTACACAGTAAGCAAGCCAGCAGAGGTTGCTGATTGATGGAGAGTGAAAAGCTTGGAGTCACTTGAAAAAACAAACAAAAAAAAACAGTCATTTTGGTTCTGAGTTAGAAAAATGGCTGCGCAAAAAATAAAATTATATAAAAAGGCTTTTTTTTTCCAATATAGGATGCTGTGCCTCTTATATAATGTTCAATTCAAAAGACATTTCTTGTCATTTTCATTCATCAGCCTCTGAAGAAAACTTGTTTACACACTATGAATTTCTTGCACCACAAGCTGTGTCAGTGAAAGATGTGAGGGAAGAGAAATCAATAGGACAAGAGAGTGCTTGTTATCAACAGGTATTGGTGTAGTTATGACTTTCCCTGGCTCACGGCCTTTGAGCAGCCTTATTAGTACCTTCCTTTGTGATGTTTTTTTTTTTTTTTAAATCTCCCACTGGAAGAGATTTTATGCTCAAAATAGACTCTCTCCTCGCTACACCAAACAGTCAAACCAATTCTCTTCATTCCAGACAGGTGATGTGTAAAAGCTGCTGTGTGCCCAGTGTCTTAATGATTGAACAGAATTTTTTTAATTTTGAAGGGGCTGGTTGGACCGTATAGACCAAGTCACAGGCACTGCCCAGCTGTTTTCTAAGGGCACTACATATTTATCTTTGCTCTCCACTCACTGTTGATATCATGAATGAATGAATAAATAACTGAATATTTGCTGAAAAAAAAAAAAAAAAAATCAAGCTTTGCATTGACAGCTGACTATTACTGGATATCAACATACCCTGCTGTAATTTGCAGACCGATTGCAAAGTCAGCCATGAATTCTAATTTAGAGAGAAAGGCTGTACATTGGCAAGGTGTCGCTTATCATTTTAGGACGCATGTTAATGCCCATCATGGTTATTAGAATATTTAAATGGAATTATTTGCATGATGCAACAAAGTATTACTGTTGAAGAGAAAGATGCTACGCTCTCCTTCCAGAAATTTAAGCACTGGATATGGTATTAGAGAAGAACTTCAATGCAACTTCTCTGACAGAAACACTAGTACAGATGTTACAAAGCAGAAAAAGGGGGAAAAAGCAACACACCAAAAAATAAATGAATAAATAAATAAAAAACCTGAGCAGTTTTTTTTCTCACTGTGTTTGTAGCAAGAGAGGTTCCTTTAGGTGCAAATGTTTCACATTGGTTCAAAAGCGTAATCATTTCTCTCTAGTCAGTCTATCGCCTGACCCCTAAAAACAACTAAAGTGCAGGCTTCTCCCTAAACGATAGCTCTCACATCAAACAACTAATGCTGAGTTTGTTCTTTTGAAAAAAAGGGAGCATTACTGAAGTATGGGTCACCTGAAAAAACATAAACCGTGTACAAAAGAAAAGAGAATTTACTAAAAGTACAGTATAACCGATTTTATAAATCAGTTTCTGATGATGATAATGGAAATACAGACTTGTGCATATTTTCATGAAAATTGAATACTGTTAGTCAAATCATTTTTCCACACCGAGCTAGCATTTGTTCAGAGACGATGACATTACGACAGCATTATTACGACAGCTGCAGTGTTAAAATGCAGACATGAACAACTCCTCAACAAATAGGTCAGAAATGCTTGTATTCCACTATCTGTGCAGTAGTCACCACTGGTAGTCGAGGCTGATTAGGGACCCCAATCAAGCAGTGTCTGGTGGCTTCAAAACCTCTCCGTTTTCACCCATCCAGCCCCATAGTTTTCAAACTGAAATGGGGTCAGCAGAGTTTTCAAATGTCTCCATTTTTGGCTGTCGGAAAGGCTGGAGTGGCGTGGACAGGAGGGTGAAAACATAACAACTGACGTTTAAGAGCTAATGTCAAGGAAGGTTTTGTGCCAACCATCTCAGTCTTGTCTACTTTTTTCACCATAATTTGGTGGAAGTGTGTCAGACATAAGGTGTTTTTGAGACAACAAAAAAAATCAGACACAATCCCATTCACAGCTGATAGAGCAAACAGCATGAGACAAACAGTATGAGATCACCGAACAGAAATCAAAGGAAAGAAAGCAAGGGAAACTGAAGTGCTCTGACTGCACCGCTGTTTGATGAGCCTGTTCAGAAGATAAAAGACTCTGCAAATAAGACGACATTAATCTTTGAGGTGTTTGTGAGTTGAAATCCTTCTCGGTATGTGATGATAACTGTCGAGTTCATCTGAACCGGATCTAACCGGAGTCATTTTTTGTTTTAATGGGCGACATTCATTCGCCAGTCAGCTCTAGAGCATCATTCAATATTCAACTCAACTTTTCAAAGTCCTCCAACCTAAACAACCATATAAGTCGTTTTTAACCAACCACCTACTGTGGATCTTTTCCACACCACTGTACTGAGAGGGAAGTACCTACATTTCTTTTTTACAGGACAAGCTCAAACCTTTCACTACATATCTAAACATCACTTCTTTATAGAATTAAATCTATAGAAAGATAATGTTACATTATACGTTACTCCAGCAGCTACACCCTGTCTATCGCAGAGTCACTCTCTGCAACATCATTACTGTCAAAATGTTACACTCATTGACCTCTATACCAAGAGGGCAGATGGCATTTTTTATGTCTCAAAGGAAAGAAAAATAATAAAAAAAAGGTCTCAAGATCTTCATCCATGGAGCTCTACTTCCAGGCTACCTCTTTTCTGTTACCCAAATATTGTATCCGCAGGGCACAATATAATACAATAACTATTTAACCTGATATATTCCATACATTCTTTATCTCCCTAGAACTGCAAAGACATGAACTGAAAACTGCCATGAAGCAAGATGCTCTTTTCATCTGATAAAAAAAAAAGCTTCATTATCTAGTGCAGTTAATGATGAAGATTTGGTTTTATTCTTTGTCAGAAGTGTTTGTTTGAACTATGTTTTGTATTGTTTTTTGAATGCTGGTTTTGTGATCATCTATGAATGTTTCATGTTCTCGGGTGTCTTTTGAGAAAACTCCATCTCCATTTCAAAAAGGCTACCTGATGAAATACAGTATAATAAATGTGAAACCCGATACCTCTCCAGGCTTACATGTATGTAAGTGCATCACCAAGTGGTTCATGGAGCCAAAACAGGTAAAGATCAATCAAAATGCAAATGCGTGAAAAATCCAAATTGATGAAAAAGTATCGGGCAGTTTTTGTAAAAGCCTGGTGATAACTTTTAAACTGCTTTTTGAATACTCCATGGGATCAGCAGGTTCACTTACAGTCAGAATACTAAATACAAACTCAGATCTTAACTAAAACAGTAACAAATTTGGACACTTCCATCCTTTGACTAAAAATCAGCACATCCTTATGAGTAGTTCCATGAAAAACAAACTGTAGATTCTGTACAACACTATTGTATCTGTAATTTCCATTTGGTATCAGCAGTATCGGTTTAAATTCACTGTTGATTTAAGATTGAATTTTTATTAAAGAGACAGATTTTCATGCTTTGATTATTTAGTTTTAGTTTTTTTTTTCTAAACTACATTAACCTTGTATTTCTTTAAGATATCCAAATCAGCATTTTGTTTTTCATATCATACACTGATCGACATGCGTACTACCATTCAGAACAGATGTATACTGCATTCCTCATAAACATCAGATCTCAGTCCAGGACACTGGAGGTGATCCAAGTTTAAGATACATGGTGATCTAGGAGGAAGAGAATGCATTTGTAAAGATTAGTTCCCACAAGCTTTGACTCAGCCCCTGAACTTGCTTGATCCCAGGGGCTTTCTGCATGAGTGGGGCTGAGACCTTACACAAGCCACGGAGAGAGAAAGACATGCAAATTCAAATTAGTCGACAGACAAAACAAAACAAACCCAAAAATAACAAAAAAAACCATAATGTAAACAAATGTATGTCCTGCGGAGGACACGCAAAGAGCAAACATACGCCAATGAAAACGGGCTCGCAGAAAGGAAGGATGCAGACACCAGTGTGATAGCTGCATGTTGCACAGCGTTAATGTGAAGAATTTTGACTCTGCTGGGTTGACTGACTTCAGCAGCTCCAGTGAGGTTGTCTATCACAAAGAGGAAATTCAATGACAAACCAGATTTTAAGCCATTACTCAGTGTAGTCCATTATGACCAGCAGACAATGCATAGACGAAGGCCACTTGAGGAGAGGGGCATGTGGTGTTGGGGGGGTGGGGCGTTTGAGCAGCATTCATGCTTGAAAGAATCAAGTGCATCACACTGCTATGAATTCACAAGTAGAAAGGCCCCTCCATTTATTAAATTCTGCAACATCACTTGCTGCCTAATGATATAAACCTGACACATCCCGTCTCTGATTTGAGCCTGAACCATTGCTACACTGCTATTCTTGGAATTTAAAACATCACTTGTGTTCTGCACAATTAATAATTCACGTAGATTGATCAAAAAGTGGAGAGAATGAAACAGAAAAATTGAGCCTGCCTCCTAGTTTTAGATGGAGCTTTACTTTAGAGAACAAAAACGTGTGGAGTGGTCATCATTCAGGGTTCAGATTAAATCAGATTCTCCACTTTTTTTTCTTCGTCGGTTCCTCAACACAAACTACTGTCAGCCTCATGGCTCCTTCACTTACCAATTCATCCAAGCCCGTGACACAGAGCCGTCAAGCCCTCATTGTCATGGGCATATAAATTATATATTAACCTTTCGAATGGGAGCTGTGACTCCAGTCTGTGTAGAAAGACTCTGTCATGGGGGTCTGATCTATGACATACAGCACAACTTTTACAAGAAGTCGACGCAGGTTTCACTTGGAGAACTCAAGTGCAAAGAGATCAGTGTTCACTACAAAACTTGTATTGTAACTGGGGATCTTTAAGGGATTATGGAGGAATCACCAGTCTGTCTGGTCTCCAAACTATATTCTGACATGAAAGCACTCTCAAGTAATGACACGGGATATGAAGCGATACAATGTGCAAAACCTAAAAGATAAGAAAGAAAAATAAAAGACTATCAAAGAGAGAGAGAGAGACTGGGATACATTGGCTGGAGGAACTGAACTGTTGTACAGCTGCCAAGTTTCCCACCATTTGTGTCTTCTGTAGTTATTGGCTGTTATTCATCACCATTGCCAGTCACAACACTTTTCTCACTGCTGGACCTTCTGTTAGGTCCAGATATTTAGCCAGCTCTTTTGGGCTCAGACAAAGTGATCAGTAAAGCTCTGGGATTGCGCGTTTGATTGGATCTTTGAATCTTTGAATTAATTTGTCTGGATGTTTCTCCAACACCAGTGTCAAAAGGACACAGAGTGTATGTATGGTCACAAAGTGTTAAACATTTCTTAACCATACCTTCGAGGATTCATATTACACCCTTCTATCTCACTTTAAAAGGAGAAGTTCTGTTTTCTGCAACCTGGACTTTATTTCTAGCATAAAATATGTTCATCTACTCACCATACAATTTTGGTGTAACTTGGAGTCCTTTGGATGTTATTGTCATCTGGGTTTTTTTATAAGAGTTTTTACTAATGTCACTAACTTTGATGACGTCACTGCCATGCGCCACCGCATCACTCCTGCTCTGCCTGTGGAAGCTGAATTTCGTCCAACTAGTCATTTTGTTTGGACAATCTGGAAACACGAAAAAACGAACCATGTTATTAGCAGTAGCAAGTTCCGTGTAGCCGCCTGTTGCAGAGCATGGAGTGAATGAGCCCTGCTGCGGTGGCGCACGGCAGTGACGTCATCGAAGTAGTTGACGTGAGTAAAAACCCCTGTAAAAAACCTCGGATGACAACAACAAGGCAACTCTGAACCACTCCAAACTCACAGGGGAATAGTGCTTGTGATTCATAACAAAATATTGGTGAAATGAACGTGTTCTGCAGCAGATAATGTCTTATTTAGAGGCTGCCTTGTCGATTCCCCATCACTCCCATTATATGGATATATGTGGATCGCGAATGGATCTAAATATCGTCTGAAGGACTCCAAGTTAGACCAAAATTGTATGGGTGAGTAAATGAACATATTTTATGCTAGAAATAAGGTCCAGGTTGCAAAAAACGGAACTTCTACTTTAAATATCTTTTGTAGAACTTCATTTCTGTGGAGCAAAAATGTAAAAGACTGTCCTGATGTTACGCTAAAGGGACTTTTTCTCATAATCCTTACTCAGTGATAAATTGCCAAAGCACTCAGTTTTGTCCTCCCTGGCTTCAGTTGCCAGGCTCCTGTCAGAAGTCGTCTGGTATTATTCAGTTTGGTAGAGTGTTTTTTGGCTGACCTTACTCTTCTGAGGAGCTGAAGGCAGCATGGTGACCAAGCGACACAGGGGAACATGGATAAATCAGGAAAACTAAGACAAAAATATGGTAGAGTAAATATGGTAAGCCTCTTCCCCTGTGAACAAAGCTGAAAACAAGATCAGCATTGAGACTAATGGGACATTTTCTGGTTCGTTAAGTGACACAAAAAGGGGCATTCTGAACAGGAGACCACATACTTGATCCAAACAACATAGAGGCTAATAAGCTGTCAGCTAAAATGTCAACTCAAATGAATAAAACTAAACCTGGAACTTCATCAGATTTTAGGGGTCAAAGGTCAAGGATGTGGTGACCTCACAAAACAGAGTTTTGGCCTTGTGAATGCAAAATCTCAGTGAGGACACGAAGGAGCTTCTTCAGATTTCCTTATGTCAACTTGGACTTAAGGATATATAAGAGTTTGGAGGTCAAAGGTCAAAGACACGTTGAGCTCACAAAAAAGGATTTTGTCTTTGTGAACACAATATCTCCAGAACTCAATTGTTCACCTCAGACTGCACGAAATGATTAGATTTTAGATTTAACATTAACAATTATGAAAACGTTTTACACAGATGATTTTATATCATTCTGACTAAACGGGGATGAGATTTTAAAAATACTCCAAGTGGTGGAGGGCAAACCATTAGAACGTGGTGATTTAAGTAGATGTTATTGATATAATAATGTTGCAAATCCACAAAGAGATGACAATAACTTTGCAAGTTTGTTCAGTGTAGATTGATGGTGATCATGTGACCATGGACTTGACTATAATACACCAAGCTCTGAAAAGGGTGTTAAAGGAGAAGTGCCATTTTTTACAACCCAGACCTTATATCTGGCATAAAAATGGTCGTTTACTCACCCATATAACTTTGGTGTCATTAGGAGCCCCTCGGACGATATCTAGATCCATTCGAGAGCTGCATAAATCCATATAGTGGGAGTGGTCGGGGCACAGAGAATGGAGCCTCTAAATAACGCATTATCTGTCGCGAAACTCGTTCATTTCACCAATATTTTGTTATGATTCCCTACTGCTATTCCCCTTTGAGTCTGGAGTTACCTGTTTTCGTCATCCAGGGTCTGTAGATTGACCTACTAACCTCTGAACTGGATGATGATGTAATCTCTAAGTGCCATGCATAGCCACAGCGCCGCTCGTTCACTCTGCGACAGTCGGCTTGTTTACCTGGAATTTGCTACTGCCAATACACTATGGTTCGTTTTTGTGTATTTCCAAATTATCCCAACAAAATGACCAGTTGGACGAAGTTCAGCTTCTACAGGCTTAATTATTTAGAGGCTGCATTCTCTGTGCCCCGATCACTCCCACTATATGGATATACGCGGCTCGTGAATGGATCTAAATATCGTCCGAAGGACTCTTAATGACACCAAAGTTATATGGGTGAGTAAACGACCATTTTTATGCCAGAAATAAGGTCCAGGTTGTAAAAAATGGCACTTCTCCTTTACAGACACTTGTAATTCAGTAAAGATTATATAACAGGTAGCAGACAGAAGAGATGAGCTCCATTACCACCATTGTTCGCCATTGCCATCAACTGACTTGTGGCCCCAACACACACACACACACACACACACACACAAACACACACGCGCACACACAAGCGCGCACATGTGCGCACACACACACACACACACACTTCCATGTGCTCCATCATCACATAGCAATGCCATGTTATCATTTGCAGT
>OMNW01035260.1:25356-39383 GCA_900303245.1 Selene dorsalis | reverse complement strand
GAGTCATCACCCCCAGATACACTCCCCCACCACCACCCCCCCTTCACTTTCCTCCCTCACCATCGGCGTACAATCCCTGCTCGACTGTGCTGTGACACATTTCAACTTAATGGTATTTTTTCCAGAGTTTTCATCTCTAGCCTGATATCCACTTAGAAAGATAGGTAGGAGAAATGAGGTGAAATTAAACCCAAGCCAAAGCAAGCAACCAGAAACATTTGCCTTAAATAATGAGATAATAAGCACGCTGAAGGTCAGACAAGGGTAAGAAACACAGCTACAAAAGGGAAAAATGCCTCCTGCCACAAAATTATAGATATAAATCTTACCCTACACTGTTTAAAAATACATAGTTTGTGCATTCTGCACAAGTGCCTCTATTGACAACTTAAATTCAGCTTCAGCAGCACGGAGAAAACACATTCATCTGCATTTTTTTGCGACTAAGATCGCTTACCACATTATATCGAAAACACATTTTTAATTTGACTTAATTAATGTCTTTTCATACCCCCTGCTCTGAATTTGTAGCTGTTCATCTGTCTCATCAGTGATTTCATTTCCTTGCCGCTTTGTGTCCTAAGATGCCTTGCATAGGGCCTTTCAAAGCGTTCTGACTGTTTGTAGTTTGTGTATTTGTGAATATAAGAAGGTCAGCCATGACTGAGATAGCCACTTTCTTCTGTATTGCTGCTAATTGCTGATCAGCATCATTCACACGAGTGGACTTTGAGTTGTGACAAGCTGCTAATGGAGGAAGCACTTATGTGCCAGGGACGTGTTGTGAAAGCCGTGCTGGCAACAGTTGAACACACTCTGTATGAAAGCCACACGCATTTGTTACGTACACTACAGAACAAGTGCAAAGTGCTCAGACTTGTAAAAATGAAAGTTGTTGGGTCATTAAGTGCATTTTGAGTGTGAAAGTCAATTAATCGGCACAAATAATTCAGGCATGTAACAGATAAGAAAGTACTGAGGTGAAGAAATAATAATGTTATCTCTATATGCTGGCAAAAATGAATGAATACCCTTGACAGTGATATCTCTGGAAGTACTGCACTTGAAGGACAAATACTGAAAAATGTCTCACCTTCCACAAAGAACATGGTCTTAATACATAACTTAACTAACTGTTAGTAATATAAAAGGCAACATGAATAGCTTTAAACACTGTTACAAACTCTGAATGACAACATTTGAAGGAAGTCTCACTGTGGCTGAATGTACTCACTCCTGCATGGTACAATACTACAGACCCACATTTGAGTCACCATCACTCCACTGCTGGTGATACTGCAGCTACAGATTTGCTGACCCTCAATATTTGCTGAGCTGCAGCCTGCACGCTGAAGAATACTTAAGAGACGGTCTGGTGGCTTTGAGACTCACCAGATTTATTCATGTACCAGAGTAAACTCTGTGCTTGTTAGTTTAGCCTGTGGACATTATTCCTGTTTCCTGTGGCCTGTGGACTTTGGAGAAACTTGCTGCTGCTGTTGAGGTACACAGCTTTATGCGCCTGTCAGCATGAATCATTTAGTTACTTTCATCACTTTCAGGGTGGCAGTGGATCAGATGTTGGCTACAAATCAGGAGGTCAGTGGTGTAATTCCTGGCTTGTCCAGTCCCCATATGTCATACGACCTTGGGCAAAATACTGAACACCAAAACTTCTCCACAATATATCATCACTGTGTGTGTGATAGAGAAGTGCTGTATGCACTATGTGAATCTGGCTTGTAGTAAAGCACCTCAGTGGCAGTGATTGATAGGACGACAGTGACATTATACACATGCAGTCCATTTACCATTTCTTATTGTTGCAAGTGTTGTTACAGAATGTATTGATTGATAGGTGTGTTTTTATACTGTGTGAATACACATATGGCATCAACACAGCTGGTAACATGAAAACATACTGATTTATTGCATAAATTAAGAGTTTTATGTAGCCTGCAGGTTTTTTGGAACATACCTTCAACTAACTATGTGAAAAGATGTGAAACATGCTGTAACCACAACTTTTTACCACACACTGTAACATGAAGAAGTTTGACTTCTCACAGCTGGAGCTTTAGGGCTTCGGAGAACAAATCGATTCACTTAAAGTACGCTTCAGATCTATTCATGCACTTTAGATGGACGTTTAAAATAAATTAATAATCTGCTTGTCTTTCTGGCAAACAGGATCAGAAATTACAGTAATCTAGCCCTTGCAGCACATGATATCCAAAACTAATTTAGCTTGAAACACTTAAGTTGTTTGGGTGTTTGTGCAAATCTATTGCACAATTAGAGTGATTTGCGGTGGGCTGCTTTGAATTAAAGGTTAACCGTCATCAAATACAATACTGGGGTATTGGATTGCTGTGCAGTGAACAAGGGTGTCTGTAATTCTGGTTACGCTGCGCATGAACTGACATGGCTGGGTGATTAATGTGTTAATTGGTTGCCATGAGATGAAATTTCTTATTCCACTGCCCTCATTTTGTGCTAATAACTTTATCTGCATGCTAAATGAATCCTCCACAGATGATCCTAATACCTGTAAATTACTGCCGCTGTAACGAGTCAAGTCTACATTTGTTGTGAACGGAGGATGTGGAGAGCAGAGGAGTTTTAGAAATGGTATGAGGCGAAAGATGCACAGTATGCATTAGTGCACCTACACACATGTAACACAGGCCATTGCAAACACCCTTCATTATCTGCCAGTTTCCAGGGATAAATTAAAATAAAGCTCCTGTTGGCCTGGTATGGTGCTGTCAGAAGCTTCTTCATTAACAACACTAAACAAGGAAAAGGGGAGGGAGAAAAAGGAGAGGTCCACCACAATAAAAATAGCTAAATATTCAAAATACTAAGTAAAATGCCATTCTTCTGCCCATAATAATGCCTCAGCTAACAGTCAGTGTACTGCATATACTGTCAGACTAACAGGTAGCAATGATTCTTGTAAAACTGAAAACCCAAGACATGTTGGCGTGTATACCCACAACCATGACAGGTACTGTGGGATGCATGCACCTACTGTATATACTATATATACACTACTATTTAAGGCATACTGTAAGTAAAGCCATGGTGAGGGCACAAGAAAAACCACTGGACTTTTCAGTCCATGCTTCAAAAAACTAAAGCACATTTTCTTCATAACTGTAGATTCCCATTGTGTGACAGTTTTCTCATCTCTGAGCTAAGATTCTCCTTTCCTTCCAGATTTCTGTTGTGCAGCTCCCTGTAGAACTGCCCATTGCATTCTGAAGTTTGAAATTAAGTTACAAAGACATAATGTACACTGATGTACTCCTGATCTGAGACATGTTCAGGTTTGTGTGGACTTGATGAATATGAATTTGACTCCCTCTTCAGTCGGAATGAAGAAGGATTACGGAAAGGTCTGACAATGTGGCTCCACAGCGATTCAGTCTGTAATCTCCTTTTCAAAATGACTCAGCCATGTCAAGCAATAATCTGTATTCAATTAAGAGACATTGCTGTGAAAGGTTGCTGGAGTTATCTCAGCCCCATGAATACAAGGATACAATTTCTATTTAGGTTTGCATGAATGTGTGGTTTAAAAAAGTGAGATATATGAAAAACACTGTGATGTTCTCTTAAATCCATGCTGTGGATTACAATGTCATTTTTTAGTGCTATTACAAATAGCAAAACACCAATAAATATATCTGAACAACTACAGACATTCACAATTGTGTAGTACCACCAGCAGTTTGATATTTGGGGATTTTAATGAATTACAGTGCAACTTCTCATAAAATATTCAGGAAATTGCAAGACATTTAGCACTCCCACTGGATGAGTTGTAAAAATAATGTTGCCCCCCTTCTCTTTTCCAGTACTACCATCACCTGACCAAAGTTTTATTTGCTTAATGCTCTGATTTATGACCAAATACATGCAAACATACTGTCTCCTGCCTTATCTTTGCCCTGTGTTTGGTGCTATAGGAAGCAGATGTTGTCACGCTAAGACACCAGACATAGTTCTGTTGTGTTACATGAAGGCTAGGCTGTTGTCACATATGGAATAATAAGAATAATAATAGAGAACCATAAGAACATAAACTGAAAAGCTCTGTTCGTGTAAAGCAAAAGCTTTTGCCACATATGACAGAAAACCTGCTATGTTGACCTTTCAGAACTAAATGTTGTTGTTTTTTTTGACTCATCGACAGATGCCAGTTGGGCTTCTGGCCTGAGATCAGTCTATATGTATGTAACATATTGACAGAAGTCTGCTCTCAGTTTTTTTTTTGTGGAAAACAGTTTTTTATAAACCATTTGTTCCGTCTTGGTCAGGATCCTGAGAGCAATCATAAAATTGAAAGCTTGTTCCATTTTGTTGTACTCATTTGAAGCATGAATGAGCTAATTCCTTCAAGCACATTTTGAGCAGAAAAGCACAAACGACATAATAGATTATATGAGCTTTTGCTGATAACCAGCTGTGTTTTTGGAACACAAGCCATCCAAGAGTTTGGAGAAATAAGATGAGATAACAAACTCTATGTGGGTTCATGCAAGTCATCAGCCATTTCAATAGGACATTAAGCTGTAATGGTTCAGCAATTCAGGCCAACAGGTTAAGGGTATTTTTGTTTAAATCTACATTTAGGTTGAGATATATTAAAGTAATCATGCAACACTGTTAAGGAACAAAATCACCCAAATACAAAACAGGTACAGAAGTTGGGTTGAAGTAAAAAACTAGATTAAAATTCAGTTGGTTATGGTTGGATACAATACTACGCAGCCTCAGGGGGCAGCAGCATACTAAACATTTATGGAAAGAAAATCTAATCACGGTGGTAAATCACCCAAATCACCCTCTCTCACTCACACACACACAAAGTTGTAGCTCTCAAGAGAACAGAAAAAAAATCCCATTTGTACAACCAGAAAACATTGCAAAAATAATAAACACGCGCCAATGTGGAAACTTTCACTAGACCTCCTAGAGGAGGAGGAGGAGGTCTGTGGATTATCTTGTACTATATGATAGAAGTCTTGAAGGTATCCTGACAACTTGTCACACTCAGGGCTGGAAAGAGCTCTACAACATTTCACTGAAGTAAAAATAAACGTCTTGTGTAGAAATGTAGCTATAGAAATGAGAACTGGGTCAGTAAAAACGTACTGTCAGTATGCAGGGAATTTTTAAGGAAGGATAATAATGTTATCTATTTCTTTACTATACAGGGACATTAGCACTTGGGCCTGATTATCAGCGGTGGCCTCCTCCGCATGCAGTATGGATAAACCAGGGTTGAAGACAAAGCTCACACAATAAAAACCGAACAGAGTCATCAGCAGATGCGACGAGCAACACAAGGATACGTGATTTAAATAACCTCCTGCTTTACCTGCAGAGTGATGCACCACTAAAAACCTCTCTTCGGCCACAGCCCGTAAACACACACGCACAGTAAAGCAACAGCACACTGCAACATTACTGGGCAACAACGGCTACCAGCGTTTTCACCTGGACTGTTCACCACCCAATCAGAGACCGCTGCTGCACTCACCTGTGTGAGCGTCACTCCGTGGGCCTCTTCCTGCTGCTGCTGCTGCTGGTGGTCCTCCATAATCCCAGTTCACGCTAAACCTCCACTGTGTTCCTTTACTTCCCAGTGTCCATAAAACCAATCCACTCGTTGTCCGGCGTCCATCGTTATTTTGAAATCGTTCAGCATCTTCCCGGCAGGAAGGCCCCGCACACCGCTGAGGTGCAACAATCCACCATGAGCATTTTGAACTCCTTCCTCCAGCGTGAACCTGTTCCTGCGGATCAAGCACGTTCACGCAGGTTTAATTTGCGTCACTTTGCGTGCTGGCAGGTTGACAAATGAAATCAGAGAGGCGTTTTTTTTTTTTTGTTACCTTTATCAATAACTTCCAGTGATTTTTACAATAGGCTATATATATGTACAGTGACACGCAAAAGTTTGGGCACCCCTGGTCAAAATTTCTGTAACAAGTGGAAGATGAAGTGATCTCCAGGCATGAAGTTACAGATGACACATTCTCTCTTTCTTTTTTCATTTTCATCTTTTACATTTTCAAAATAACGCAGCAAAGGTTTGGGCACTTTCAGAGTTAGTACCTGGTAGCACCACCTTTGGAAACTATATCACAGCGTGTAAATAAGTAGTAAATAGTTTGTCTGATACCTTGGTCAAAGTTACCTGAGAGCTCAAGTCTCCTGGGTTACTGTTCTTTTGCAGGGTGCTGCTTTCTTTCCCCTTTTCACTCTAAAATTGTAGAAAACAAAAATAATACACTGATATAGGCTTAAAATATTGCAAAAGAGTGTTTCATGTTTAACTTTATGCCTTTTGGAGATCATTTCATCTTCCACCTACTTAACTGTTCACATTAACAGCAGGGCTGCCCAAATGTTTATATGCCACTGTATGTATAGATACCCAAACATATTCACAACTTCCTTTTATGCAAACTCACTATGATACTAACATCTGACTCTAACATAAGAAATGTGATTACTGTTATTATCTTTTAGCATTAAAACGGGAGAAACACAATCACCTCTATCATTATTCCTGTTGCTGCCACTGTTATCACCATTATTTATATTACTATTATTGCGTGATGATCATTGCCTCTGTTCTCTCTCTCACTCTGTAGCTCTGTTTCTCTACATTTTCTTCTCTCTTCCACTCCAACCCCACCACCTGTGGCTGCCAAGAAGGTCTCTACCTGCTCTGTTTGAAAAGTTGCTTGAGATAACTTGGCGCTACACGAACAAAATGGACTTGACTATAGCATCATAGATGGACATTTAAGGCATTTGGGGAAAACTAAAATTTGGAACGATCTGAAATATACTTTTAAGAGTGAATTAAGTTCTGGATTGGACTTTTATTCATGTACCTACACAACAAAAGTCTTGTTGGAGTAGAGAGGTGCTGCATCACTGTGCTGTTAAAGTTTCTCGTCCACAGAACACAGAACATAATTCACTGACAGGAAGGCCTTTCTTTCAGCTCAGAGATGATGGTTACATAGTGATCAAAACAACTGCACCTTTTCATTCTCCCTTAATGAGTCTACTCATCTGACACTGTGATTACCTCCCATTCACAGCCTTCACCTTTCCCTCATCTTCCTTTCATCCACCTCCATCTCGCTGCCATTCAGACCCCATCATCAGTCAGGTGTAGACGCCTCAGATGTCGACCTCCACCCTGATATACACAATGACACATGGCCCTGCTTTTACAGTCAGCTCGTGCTCAGTCTTACATAACTCATGTCTGTGAAAATGCCACTCACCATCTGCCACCGTCTGGCTAGATACTTCCAAACTGATAGAAGCACTTGTGCCTTCCTGTTTTCCAGTAGCATATTTTAGCCTCTTAGATTAGATATGTATATGTTTTACAGTTAAAACCCACAACATGCTGCCTTGATACTCTGCCTACAAAAATGAAATTAAAGAAAATAAGTTTTTATTCATAACGCCAGATGTATTGCATATTAATTCTCTACAGCCTGGTCAGTTTCCTCAGGCCTTGAAAACTGCAGTAATAAAACCTCTTTTAAAAAACAGTCTAATCTATATGCTTCAGAAAACTACTGGCCTGTATCAAACTTGCCAATAATAATTGAAAGGGTTGTTCATCAAGAAAATTATGCTTTTATGATCAAAACAATCTTTTTAATCCCTTTCAATCTGGTCCAGGAAACTGGACCCTATTACACCGGTCTTTAAATCCTTCATTCATTCTTACTTCTAGTTTATAAAGCTCTTGGACCAAAATACGTGTTTAAACTTATTTGCTATGAAACATCCAGACCCCTCAGGTCATCAGTTTTCCCAGGAGAGGGTGAGGCAGCTCTCAGTCATAATGCCCCTCACCTGTGGAACAAGCTCCCTGAATACCTGAGGTCGGCTCAGACACTTAGTTCATTTGAATTTGGGTTGAAAACATTTCTGTTTTCTGCAGCCTTTTAATTAATTAGTTAATAACAAATTGTATACATAATTTTAATTTTAATTATCCATTCTAATTGTCCTTTGTATTGTTAATTCGATATTGTATAGCTACCTATGCTTCTGCACTTTGAGTTGCCTTCAGTATGAATTGTGCTATTCAAATAAATTTGCCTTGGGTTGCCTCCCACAAGGCAAACATAGTCGCTCGAGCTGCTGAGCACAGCAGTGGAGTCCTTATTGAAATGCTGCCCTGTGCAGCAGCAGAGCAGCAGACTGTGATAGGAGTAATGGCAGTAATGATCGAGATGGCTGGCCAACGCTTCGGTTTAGTATGAGTGGTGCCTGAATTGTGTTTGGAGTTCTGGTGAGATCCTATTTCTGCATGGAGTGTGTTGTTGTTGTTGTTGTCAAAAACGAAGTGCGTTGGACAGCAATTATAGTAATGTGCACGTGGACATAGAGAGACTTTGCTCAAACCATGGCAAATATGAAATCCCAGAGATTGTGATCTATCAACAAAGACTCTCTTTTACAGAACATGAGGACCTTCAACTGAGGCTCTGTTAAACTCTGGATGAAACTTTCCTGATATCACTGGGTAACACAATGTTTTTCCAGTGTTTGCAGTGTTTCATTTGTAATAGTAGCAAAACATCTTTTCGTTTCATTTTAGCATTTGGAAAATAATCAGCACTGATTTATAGCCAGGTGCAATAGCTAAAAGCACACACTCTGTCTTCAGTGTCACACTAATCACTGATTTGATTTCATGCATGAGGAACAAAGCCACTCATCAAAAGCGCAGCGGAAAATGTTTTGGAATGATCCATAGTGATGTTTTCCAGATGTTTGAAATTAGGTCTGTATGTTTGTGTTGAGAAGCATCATATGGAAGACAACATTTTATCTGCATGCTTATGAAACCAATTAGCATGATGGAGGATTTCAGCTTTCATCTGACCCTTAAAAAGAAGAAGAAGAAAAGCATCCTCTACCTTAACTCCAGCAGGATCAAAGCATTGCTTTTAATCAATCAATCAGTTGAACATTTGGCCATAACAATGTAAAAAATGCATCTGCAAATTGGACTTGAAAAGTAGAGTCTGTGTTTGCCCTTCCCAGAGTGAGTGGATTAATACTGTTTACAAAAGCATCGTCGTCAGGATATAGCATGATGTTTGGTTTATCTGTGACAGTGACTGACTGCCTGGAGACATTTGTCTGTCCTCCTCTGTAACAAGGCTCTAGTACAGACTCACCATTTAAAAAAATGCACACCGAGTGAGAGTACCTCCATGCATAATCTACAGGGAAAGAATATATAGATATATGCTGGGAAGTGCTATATCTATTCATAAGATAGAAACAGTAAGTAGAACACTGAGAATGCATCTGAGAATACTATGGTGCATTGAGAGCAGGAGGTTGAAAAAAAAATGCTTCCAGGAGGAGCCTTCCTCTCACCTCTTTATCATAAGATAGTGCTTTTAATAATTCACAGTTTAATAACCCTCATCTTGCACCAAAGAGTGATACTCAGCTGTACTGAAGCAGAAATTTGCAAAGAGGTCGAATGGATGAATCTGTATTGTCCACAGCACCAAAGCAGGCATTTATCACTGAGTTGACCTGAAAAGACAATTTACCCTTTAAAGGACTCAGTGTCTTAATATGATCCTCAGGTTTCCTTTCTGGATGTTTCTGCAGCCCACTGAGGAAAGCACATAATCCTCAAGTTAAATCACTTAGAATAACAAGAATCACTTGATACAAGTTTTAATAGCTGTTTAATCTTTTGTTTCACTATTGTTACCACCTATAACCCAGATGTCTCTTCTAGGTTTTCATTTTATCTTCCTTTCCCTCAGCAGAAATTTCAGTTTAAACCCACTCCCAGCTCTGCTCGTTGTACCAATGAACACTAAGAGTTTTATTTTTTTTTTTTGTTTTTTTTTGCTTCTCATATCAGTAGCAGGTCTTTAAAAACAGTTTAAATGAAGATCTATAATTAATTGTTTTTTTCCGCAGACATCGCTGATATTCAGTCTCTTAAAATAACATTAAATACTTCACAGCATGAGTAAGATAAAGGAATGCTGTGCTTGGCAAAAACTGTTTGTTAAGCACCAGAACATCTCTTATAACTTAAAGTGAATTAGAATTTAAATGGACAAATGACATGATTCTATTGATTCTATGATAGAGCCTCCTTCTCTATTAGAAAATCAGAGAAAAATAGACATTTAGTGCATACATACAAACCACTATATATGCAAATACATGCAAACAGAAGTATACTTAAACTTAAACCTTCATTAAATTCTAATTAAAATTGATCTTAGTTACACTGAAATTGAACACTAAACACGTTTCAAACCATTTCAACTCTGAAGTTTAATGAATAGCTTATGAAACTAGATCTGGCTTGATGAGTCCCATCCTGGTGTTGTCTGGGAAGCTCACTGCCCACCAGGATTCTTATATTGCCGATTGCCAAGTGCAAGTCCCAGACAGGCTCCCAGGGGGCTCCAAGCAAATGAAAAATAGTTTATTTTCACGGTTATTGGATTTTCTCAATGCAGGGGGGCTGCAAAGGGAGCAAATTACCATGAGTCCTGCAGGACAAAACATAAATGACATGGATGTGGTCAGCATCATAGGTGCAGTGGAATAAAGTCATCTAGACAGAAATACTCCAATAGCATTCATAAACTGCTTTAATGTTTTTGACATTGATCTAAATGCAATTCCACCTCACGTTTATCTGAATGCTAATAATAAACTTTCACGCTGAATTCACACAGAGCAAAATGCCCCACCTACAGCCTCTGCTAGTGGTTGTCTTGTTTTCTAATGAAGCTTATTTTCATGTTGCCTTCTTAACACAACTTTTGAAACAGTTTCGTCAATATAAATACTGGCAGGCTAGAAGCTGTATGAACAGTTCATTTTAATGAGCTGCCAGTAGCAAATTAATTGTCATCGTGGTTCTGTGGTGCATATACGAATTTAAGATCTTTTAGGTCTCCAACAATGACTTTTTTCAACACAAGCAGAGAGAGAACACCAGAGCTTCACAAAGGTACAACTATTAAAGACTACCTCCCATTTTATTTGACGATACACTTGCCTGCTTTTTCGTGTGTGACTTTGTTGCACACGAAACACAATTTTCCCAATGGGACTGATAAATACAAGTACAGTACAACTAAATACAACAAATGAGAATTCATGTCTTTACAGGACACATCTTTAGCAAGTGGAAAAGCGGCAGGTCATTAGTTTGATTTAGGACTTGAAAACTTACCTGAAATGAAAGTTCTTAGCTAAATTGCCTGTGGCATATTTCACCATCTTCCAACAGAAGCATTTTGGCTTTTATTTTGAAACACTGCTTTTGTTCAGGGGGACTGGTTCCAGGAATAACCTCAGGATTGCTGCCTAGCAATTAAAAAACTCCCCTGAGCAGGAACTTGCTGTTACATTACAGTTTAGTTTCTCTCTTGTGTATCCTGGCTCGTTTTTTCAACATCCTTTGCTAAAATTATGGAAAATTATGGCCATCTGAAACCTCTCAAGGTTGGCCAAGTCAAGTGACCTGTGTTTGCGCTCTTTAGTAGCGCAGAGGGTCTTGGCAGGACCAGACCATAACAGCACTTGGTTGCCTTGGTGATGTGCTGTAATCAGATTAGGCCTAATGGTCCACTCTGTGTTAACTTCTATGGCAGCTCAGCATACGTGCACACAGCTACAGTATGGGCCGTGTGATGAACTCATTATTAACTAATTTCATGATTGCTTTCAAAGCACGGCCTTATCCAAACATTTATGCACGATGGAAATCACAAACCACAGATGTATGGAATATCATGGAAGGAGGGCAAAGGAGGTGTCTCACTAGAAAACTTTTCAGCATTACTATTTTATAGCAGGACATTTCTAAGCAGCTGAGCAGCAAGACTGTGAAAACACGGTAGGAATTACAGCCTTATTTGGCATTAGAACTTGATTATTGACTTTTGATGTGGAATTAAATTTACTTGACCATTTGTTCTTAATGGCTCATTGCTGGTTGTAACTAGTGGTATGATGAATATGACTATGGCCATGAGAAGAAACCAAGATATCATCTGCAGCCGTCACCACTTCTCCAAAAATAGACCGCAAAAAGAAGAGGTGTTCAATTCCCTTGTTGATATTTATCACAATTTTCAAATGTGATGTGTTAGGATAAAACACTTTAGCAATGTCTCTTTCTCCCTTAGTTCCTGTAAAATGTGTGAATGTTAATCCAGCCAGAGTCGACTGCATTGGATGATTGTAATAGCTGCTTTCCTGTACAGGAAATTTTCTTCAGCCTAGCATCATGCACCTAACCTGTGTGTTCTTTTAAGGCCAGTGCTGTGGTGAGATCAGTATTGGCAGGACAAAAACTACTTGCATGCACTGGCAAAAAAAGACACCAGCAGCATGGGAACCGCTGCACGAACATTATCATTATTAAAAATGAAATATAATGTCCTTTTTTAAATAATACTCAATTATTTATGTACACTTAATTGTCTTCTGTTGCTGACTTTGCACCCACTACCAGGCAAGAAGCGTCCTTCTGATTCAGCTGCTTATGTTTCGTCATCCTCTGGTTACAGTGCACAAACAAGGATAAATAGAATCCATCATCACATCTTCAACTAAACAAGAAGTCAATCTCACTCTCTTTCTTAAATATGCATTGGTGAAACTCAGCATTTCCAGGGTCAAAGTCCAACCAGACAGAACCTCATTGGAGACAAATGAGGCAGGACAACAGAAAGCAAATCTATCTTGTCACCTTCCTCATTGAAATGAATGGAGCGTGAATTCTGTTGTGACTCTCCCTATAAGGGGAATTCAATAGTGCTGCCATGAGCAACAGCAGCATTACACACATTTAGTGTGCACTTTACAGCGAGCTCAGCAGGAAAACAAAGTGCTTGTATCTATAAGTTGTATGTTTTATAATCTAGAAATATGTTTGCTCTCTCAAAATCTAGGAGAACCTGATTGGGTGGTCCAGTAACAGTGGTGCTGTTGGCACACAAACCCGGAGCGTGAAACTACTGTATATGGGGTGGAACTGCAATTAGCTCTTTTTGTTCACCCTGATTATTTCAGACTGTTTTTTTTGTTTTTCACATTTTTATTCAATGTTTTTTAATGCTGGTAATTATACTTCTCTTGACACTGGGGCTCTGCTGAAGATCTGCTAAGTTGGATTTATATTATATAACTTCCAACTGTCCCATGAGGCTCATAATTGCAATATTTTAGTAATTCTCTTTTTTATTGAGTTTTCTAAAGTGCAATGTGTCAGACCTTTCAATGTATGTGGAACAGAGGAAAACAGAGAGGTATTTATAATTTTCATTTTTAATTTTCATATTGATATCGATGAACCCTCACATTTGCTTTTGTTGCTAAATGCTCCACTGCAACAGAATGTAAGGATTTTTGTTTGCACTCATGATATCCTATAGATGTTACTGAGAAAACCATGCAGACAGTTGGCAATTTTTAATTGATCAGATTTGTATTTGCGATGATGAGATGAGAGTATTGAGTTTACAGATGTCATAATCCAAACAAGTGGACAAGGCAGAGATAAAGCAGAGTGCCCTCACACCGACAAACAAAAAAACACAAAAAGATGACAGCAATGGTTTATTATCCAGATGCCTAAAATGCTCCTTTTATTAAATGGCAAATATTTACAATATTACAATATGTATTCATATCACTGTAATTGGCAGGAATGAAGACTGACACACAGCTGTCAAAACACTGCCACCACAGGGGGGGTTGTAGTATATTGTTGTAATATGTTTATTGCCATTTTTAAACGAGTTAGATAAAGATTGAGAGATGCTGACTAAGATATGGTCTTGTTTGGCAACACTTCTTTTAACCTGCTGCTCTGAGGTTTGCTTTTTTTTTAAACAGAATTTTCCTGACACTTTTTGTGCATGGCCGGAAGGAAGAAGCTTCCCCTAATGACATCTAAGGAA
>OMNW01035260.1:0-17624 GCA_900303245.1 Selene dorsalis | reverse complement strand
AGTATGGCAGTACGGTATTTGTATTATCATGGTATTCATGATAGATGCCATGTAAGAATTATTTTTTGAGGGATCAGCCTGATGATATTCAATGTTTTATATTTTCAATGAATCAAATGAAAACGCCAAAAGCAACAATGAATCCATCCTCTAACAAGCATCGACTGTGTGGTCAGAGCCTGATGTAACATACTCCTCTGTGCCACAACATTTCTTGTGGTATTTCAATACAAATTGAGTCCACAACAGTACACTCTGCCCGCAGGAAATAACTATGTGCCTGCAGTCCAAAGTTTGATAAAAAGCTTTAGCTTCTTGTACCCATTAACATTTATATGTTGCCACACTATCAGCCACATAAATGAAAGCACAACAGCTCTTAATATGTGCCTTGTTAAACAGTGCAGGTGTTGCCTGACTCCTCGGGGCTTACAAGAGCTGAATGTGCTCACAGCTGGGAGCATTTAGACAACAACCCCATACAAATCTGTATCTATGATTCAACTGAACAGATCTTTCAAACATCCTCTGCCCTCAGCAGATTCCAGCTTCAGCCTGTACCCCGAGGAACAATGAGAAAACCGACTGGGAGTTGAATATAGTTTGCAAATCAAGCGCAGTATTCAGCAACAGATGACAAGGGGGGTGGGGGATCCAGGTGGAAGAGTCCAGGTACTTATTTTTATTTATTGTTAAATATATATATTTTTTTAATTTCAGGTTTCATCATCATCCTGCTCTGCTGCTGCTGCTGCTGCTGTTGATGATGATGATTCTGCTGCTGCTGCTGCTGATCCTGATGATGATGACGATGATGATGATGACGATGATGAGCAGCTGGTGGCCTGACCTCCTCCACACCTGTCTCCACTCCTGCAATAAAACACATACCAGAGGTAGGGAAGGACAGCGGAGGCTACTATCTAGAAGGGCCTTTAAATCAGGCATCTCCAAACTATTCCACAAAGAGCCGGTGTGGCTGCAGGCTTTGATTAAATGAGTCAGGTCTGGTGTGCTGGTGCTTGGTTGGAAAGAAAACCTGCAGCCACACCGGCCCTTTGTGGAATACTTTGGAGATGCCTGCTTTAAATGGACTGGAAGTTAAATCCAGCTTTACGTAGGCACTGAAGGTATTGAAGCACACCATTATATGTGCACTCTGTAATGGCTCATCATGTTAGCATGACCAGCACCCTGTGGCCTGAAAGGAAAGTATCCAAATATTAAATACATTTAGTAGATTCATATCCAAAACTACACCACCACAACTCCACTATGAGAAACACTGTTACATGTTCTTTCATTACACTGAATATAGGGAAAGAGTTGATCGGACTATCCTAACCAGAAATACTCATTACCACACCAGATGTGTGTTTATCCCCCTGTGGCCTTTTGCTGCTTTTCTCTCCCTTTTCACTCTCTTTCTCACTGTGGCTGAAATGAAGGCAAAAACCTGTAATTATTTAGATAATAACTTTGGGTTTGTTGTCAAGATTTTTGTTTGTGTTATTATTTTTTTTTATTTGTGTCTGATATTCCTAATCTAGTACAATGAATGTAATGTAACAGGTTTACTTCAAATCACTGGCATGACTTCTCACACCTGTCACTCTTCCCCAGTCAGCTATAGGGAGTTGGTAGAGTGTGACAGTAATTCTCAATAATTATGACAAATCATGTGAACCAAGGAGGCAGTCAGCAAGGAGAAAAAAGTTCATCATCAAGATGAAAACATAACACATTCACCTGTCCACAGATGCAAAAACATTACACATTAGTAAGATAATCGTTCCAGACCAGACAGCATACTGCTGCTCCACTGTCACTATGTGGACCTCAGTCATCAGCAAGGTTTCTGGAAGAACAGACACTGGAGGAATGAAAGACATTTGCCCACCTCCTTTTTCCCGGCTGGTAAATACCAAACAATCCGACATTGTTCTTTGTCTCATTACAGTGGCATCTTCACTAAATTTAGGTTAATTACCTTGTGCATGTATGGTTGTGTGTGTTTTATTTTATGCTGCTTATCCTGCCTACACAAGGCAGCCTCTCTTTTATAAACAAAATAGAATACTGCAATCAACTGGCTATTTGAATTTGAATCAGCACGGAGCTTCAAAATTTCAATTTCAGTGTTGGACATCTTAAGTGTCTATTCTGGAGTCTGACTGAGCATTTGCCTATTAGCCTCACTGGTGCATTGTTCAAATCCCACAGGTGGGGACTAATGGTACATTGCTTGCCTTGACTGATCACCTTTTATTGTGCCACCTGCAGTAGGTGTCAGCTGGACATTGTGTTGCTAGTAGCAACCACTGCTGACAGAGCCCCATAAGATTTTTAAGAGGACATCCTTGTTGGAATACAGTGTTAATACAGGTGATCTTTTGCAGTAAAACACATACTGCTTTTTGGAGGCTGGCCATCAGAGCCAACCACAGCAATTTAACACAAGAGGAAAACATCTTTATCTGTGTCACACAAACATTGGGCTGCATTTGAAGTGAGAAAAAAACACAACCATATACAGGGAACACAACAAAATAAAACAACACTATGTTAACAAGATTTATTTCTGTGGAGTGGCAGTAAACACAAGAAGAGCAAATGTTGTTTTCAACCTTCACTGGAATTGCATTTAGCCGGGCACTTAGCTGTGTACCTACATGCAGAGTGATGACAGAAACCCTTATCACCATGTCTCACTTGTTAACATCACTGTAAATATCCTGTGTACACAACCACCACCACAGTGCTAGATTTGCCTTTTTGATAGTTGAGGACAAATCTAATATATTATATATATTATATTTTTATAATATATCAACATTCTACAATTATACCAATACAGACCTACAAATGCTGTTGGTACACAGGTAAGCAGCTGATTAGTTTGCTTATGCCCTGGGCTGCATGTGCCTTTATATGATTATACAAATCCAAATATTATACATATTATTTGGGAATTCCTCTAAGACCAATCTATATGTCAATCAAACTACAAAGACATAAACTGGCTCAATGTCATCTCCTATTGCAGATCTTGTGATTCCTTTTAGCTATATATCAAGAGATAACAAATGCAGCTTTTTATTCCTGTCTCTTTTGTTGCACCAGTATTGATCCGAGTGAACTATGGAGGAACAATTTACAGTTTGTTATGCATTAAACAAAACCAATTTGCACAAAATCTTCTGTAGATGTAGAGGTTGAGTTGAGGAATACAGGATTTGTTTGGTATGAACTCCCACTCTTAAGATTTATGCAACAACATTTCCATAAGCTTCAGAGGCAAGCTGACATGATAGAACTCACATTCATGTAGCTCTGCATGGCTTCAGGCTTAACATTTCCCTGATCCCTCAGGACAAACTGCACACTTTTAAAACCAGGATCACTATGCTACTGCAGCATATGTCTGACTAACATGTTGCTACACAGCCTTGGATTAGAGAGAACCTTCTTTGTTTTCCCCCTTCTCATTACAGTTGTTGTTGTTTTTTTTTATCACCAGAGTACTGTGGAAAGGAAAAAATAAAGTGTTTTCATGCTTTTCAACATATCTCCTTGCATGTTAAAAGAAAATCTGAACATGCAGGTGCTCTTTAGTTGTGCTGGTTTGTCAGTGAAACTGTCTAATATTCTACACCTGCACCAACAGGCTTCCTCCAACTTTCTACAAAAATAAAACACTCCCCAACAGAATACCCACATGTCCTATTACAACTTTTTCCACCCTGTTGGACATCGATTTTGCCCACTCTCGCACTCTGACCTTTCTCTTTTCAATGTTGCCTCAGGATTCTTGTAATAGTCTAGCTCCAGTGCACAGTTGGCTGCGCTGTCTGACCCTTATGTCATGACGCTGACCAGCTACATGCCCCCAACGTGCTGATACTTGTGCTAGATTCCTGTCAGAGCAAAATTCGGTTTCAGTACATCCGGGGGAGGGGGCAGAAAACTGAAAACTGGTTTAGTTCTAAATATTCAAGTTGGCTGCTGGAACTAATGTTTTCACTGAGTTCTTCAAAGGGAGCCAATGCACAGTCTTTAATAGGGAAATTGCCTCAATTAGAGTGTAAAGCTGTAGAAGCTGTCGTTGTCCCAGACAGCAAAAATGTGTTTTCAAGATGAATGTGTCACAGCTGATGGAAGCAACACAGACAAGGAGGAGGGTCCAGACAGAGGCAGGGTGATGTGAACTTGCTTTTAATATAAGATACACAGTTTAGGGGCAGACTGGTGAGCAAGCCAACAGGTTGACAGGCAGGTACAGACAACAGGAATCTTTTAACAGGGAAACACACAGTAACTTGAATAGAAAAAGATGATCTGTCAAAGAACTGGTGAAAAATGTCAGGTTCATATAGTGGTCTGGTTGTTGAGAAAACTGGGGTTAGGTGTGCAAATGGGGAGGGAAGCTTGGGTGATTACAGATGACAAATAACCAGGTGAGCAGAAGAGTAAGCAGGAAAAAAGCCCAAGGACATCTGGTGGGTGGTTGAAGAACGGCAAGTCTGAATGTGGGGATGAATGGACGAGACTAAGGGCTGGACACAGGAAGGCAAGGAGACTGTGACAAAAGGTCTTCCCCATAATGGCTTCATTGTCCAAAATTATAGGATAAATGTCAAGCTGCTATTTTTCTTAACAAAATCTAGCCCTGCTGATGACCTGACCACCAGGATAGGACAATGGACAAGTGCAGGTTTTAAATGTTAAATGTAAATCAGTGTTGATGCTTATCAGAAATGTCACCCAGGTGGCACAGGGGCAAAAAAAACATTTCCATACCGACTCATCACTGATTCCTGGCGCTGTGACTGATGATAGTATCTAAAACTGTGAAACACGGTGTATATGGGGACATGTAATGTCCACATCTTGGCAACTCAGCTGCTTTTGCATTTTCCTGTTTTGTATTCACAGGATGCAAATGTGAGTGGCATCAAAAAAAACTTCTCTAAATTAGTTTTCTAGTTTAAATCAATCAGATGTTGCATAATTTTTGTTACATTTATGGTCTCAGTCAAAGCATTGTGCGGCAGAACAATGTGATTTTATTAGATAGTGTAGGTGTAGGTAATTATGTTTGTAAATTATCTCAGTTGTCCAGATTGGATGATGATCAAAATGATGAATGATGTGTTTTACTGAGGGAAATGTTTTTGATTTTATGGTCTCTTCGATGTATATATCTATAAATTGAAGTGTTCTGTTTCCCCTTACAGCACTCAAATATCTCTTCTAAAAACTGTGTTTTAATGCTGTGATGGAAACTGCACACATTTAACACCTTTTGCTGAAGCTGCAAAGCAACTCTGTATCATGAGCTTCCAAGTTTTTTATTCTGTGAGGATAGAGGTAATGTGACTCACAAAAAACTGCATTACCAGTATTTATTTATTCATTTTTAACTGCCCAATGCATATGTTTGTAAAGACCGTTTGTCTTGTCAACATGCATTAACTAATCTCTGCTTAGTATTTTTTTTTTTTTTTAATAAAGGATGTTCCTGGATGTTCTCCAGTGGAGCCCACTTGATTCAGAAAACGATGTCTGAATTGACTGGGTAGTGTCTTGATTTTGGAAGTGAGCTTGTATCTGTTTTGAAGTTTTTCTGGCTCCCTCCCCACCATTTAAACCTAAACTTAAACCTCTTGGAAATGGTCTTGTAGCTGGAGAGGCTTCTGTCCCTGACCACAAGTATTGTCTGCCGGTCTCCTGGTTCCTGTCTGCTTGAGGCTGTTTGCCCCTACTTCCAGAGAGCCCACTGTCGCCTACTGTGAGAACACCTCACTTCCGTATGAGTTAGTGTGGCCTGACCTTACCTGCCGGTTCCTGCCTGTCCACAACCGCCTCTCAGGAGGTTGTGGACAGGCAGGGTTAAGATGCTGTGATAGGAATGGGATAGTACCAGGACCGCCGGAGCCGGTACTGTACCAGAGTCAGGACCATGGGGCTGGGACCGTGTCAGAACTGGGACCGGGACCACCAAAACCAGAACCGGTACCAGAACCAGGACCACCAGAACAGGCACCACTTCCAGGAGCATACCGGAACCGGGACCAGAACCGGAACCAGAGCCGGGATCGGGACCGGAACCGGGACCAGAACCCAAACCGGAACCGGGATCGGGACCGGAATCGGGACCGGAACCGGGATCGGAGACCGGGACCAGAACCGAGATCGGGACCGGAACCTGAATCGGGACTGCAACCAGAGCCGGGTTCGGGACCAGAACCGGGATCGGGATCGGAACCGGGACCGGAATCGGGACTGGAACCAGAGCCGCGATCGGGACCAGAACCGGGATCGGGACCGGAACCGGGATCAGAACCGGGACCAGAACCGGGATCGGGACCTGACCTGGGACCGGGAGCTGATTAGTTCCGACCCGTACGACGACATCTGTGTTTGACTTTATATGGCTATGAACTGCAGCTAATTTCCTTACGCAAAGTCAGCATCAATGCTGACTGACATTGAGCGGACAGAAACTGACTTGATGATGTGACAATAGGACACTCATACACTTGATGTCTGTAAGAGATAGGACTGGAATGCAGCCATTAACGTGATGGACTAGGCCGGGGACGCAAAGGCCCAATTCCCTCTCTCCTCTCAGGCCCTGAACCCTGACTGACTCAGACAACTTCAGCTGTAAGTGACTGAGTGTGAGAACCTGTAAGGGTCCAGATGCTGTGATAGGAATGGGACAGGACCAGGACCACCACACTGTACTGGAAGCGGGACCAGGACCACCGGAACTGGTACCTGGACCAGAACCAGGACCACCGGAACGTGAACCAGTACCATGACCACCACAACTGGAACCAGTACCAGAACAGGACCGTGACCTGTTTTCAATAAAGCTCATAAACAGCGTGCTCTGTCGTGCTGCTACTGGGTCCTACACCACCACACGTTATAGTACAATCAGGCCAGCCAAAGACTCAGGCATGTTCCAAGCGTCAAGTTGGCAGGGTGCCTAGCTCCAGGTTCCAATGTCCTCTTGTCTGTGTGTGCGCCTCCTGTCTCCAGTGTCCAGCTGGCCTCCTGCCAAGCTCCTGTCCCAAGTTTCCAACCGGCTCCAAGCCCAGCTCTTCTCCAGAGTTGCCCTTACAGTTCCGGCTGTCCTAGGTGACAATCCTGACCCTCCTCTAGAGTCATTAGCCCTGTCCAGCTGCTTCCACTCCCTGATGCCCAGGTGGTGGTCTGCCTCCAACACTGGTCCACTTCAGTCCCTGATCTCCAGTTGCTGGTCCGGCCCCCCTCTGTTGATGGCCTACTAGAGTTTCCGGTCTCCAGTTGACTGTCTGAGGTCCCTGCCTCCGAGGGACCTCGCCAGCTGTGTCACTCTTGAGCCCTGCCTCCAAAGGAGCCTCGCCAGTGCCGTTGACCTCCAGCCCTGCCCCGCATAGGAGATGATGTTGGAAAGAATGAGAATCTCCCTTATTGCAGTGTTCATTCTGTCAGCAACAAGTCCACACACAGATTTGAAATTTACACCACACTGAAAGGCTACGAATACCATGTGTATTGTGTTTTACAGTACTTTATTTGTGGACAGGTATCCTCCCCATTTGCACACCTATGTGGAATGCCTGTCCACAAAGGCATTCCCCAATGTGGAATGCCTGTCCACACACAGACATTCACACATTCACACACACATTTTCATGCACACTTAACAAAGTGTATGTAGCGTGAGAAAAGTGCTGTAGGGTCCCTTTGTTTTGGAAGATACTCAGAGTATACAGATCAGATCCCAGGGGAATTGTCTCAGTAAACTCAGTCAGTGGCTCATAATTGAGTGAGATTTATACAGAGTCAGAATGAGGCCAACAAAACAAGCATGCAGATAAAAAAAAAAGTGTTGAGTGTTGTGGGATATACAGTGAATTAATGTCAGCCTAAGTGTTTCTTAAAATGTGTATAGGACAGAAAGAAGCAGATATTTTCACTAATACACTGCTGCTACCTCTGCTTGTGGTGAAGACTGGCTACACTGCGGTTAATGCGTCCTCAATTTGGGCTAACGACTGACCTGCCTCTGCATTGTTAGGCTTATCAGGTCCAGTGATCAATGACTGTGAGTCATCCTAAGGGCTCAGCCCTAAAAATTGCAGGAATAAGACTTTTCTCTGCAGCTGAGCTAAAAGTATAGGATGGTCTAGGCAGCTGACTTTGTGTGTGTTTTTTGTGCTGTCTGTCAGCACATTTTTGCTTTAAATTGTCTATTGATTGACCTTCTTTCACGTCCGCAGTCTCACATTTCACATACTTTTAAATTTTGAAAAGCAATCTCTCTCTCTCTCTCTCTCTGTCACTGTCACTGTCTCTCTCGGTGTGTGTGTGTGTGTGTATGTTTATGAACAAGATGCCTCTCTTTGGGGTCCTTTTTAGGAATTTTAGCACTTTGTTTTGTGATGACATTTTATTACAGTAAGTAAAATAAGTTTGTTCAACTTAGTCTTGTTTTTGCACATTCTCTTTACATTTCAACCATCTAATATCTTGTTTTCAAACCTTGTTATAGTATTATAGTGGATGTATTGTGCATTGTGCAGGAGCAGTGATGGTCATGTTGAAGTTGTGCGTCCCATTTTCAATTAAGGTTTCAGGCCGCAGTGAATCACCATAACATTGTCAGAACTGTAATTTACTGTTTACTGAAAGTGAAGACTATTTCACCTGTGAGGCTGCAGGCACTGGTCTTATCACAATGGAAAATCTCATACCTCATACCTTGGCATCAAAGATGATTGAACTAGACCAGAAGAGTGTAGTTCCTTTCCTCTTTCTTGTGAGCCTAAAAAAACCTTCTTCCTCCATTTTTTCTGTGATCTCCCTCTCATTTGAACTCTGCAGCCACATCTTTTTCACTATCTGTGCCAAATATAAGCTGGCAAGGAAGACTGGGAAAGGTTCAATTTACAACTATGTATGTTTAATGTGTGCACGTGAACATGAACGAACAGAATGTAGTGCCAGCATTAACCATCTTCCCTGGCTGTCAACATGTGGATAACATGTTGTAAATAGAGATTCAATTCTGCTGGACTCCCATGGGTCTCCTTATCCTGGGGAAATTTCAAATCAATACGAATTTAAGATCACCCAGACACCATTAGTATTATTCAGGCTTTGGAATAGAAATGCTTTGTGCAGTCTTGGTCATTTTTCAATACTCCAGGGCACATACCAAAACATCTATGAGTATATGCAGACTTTTATGCCTTGGCCTTCAAAAACATGAGCAATGCAACAATAGAGAGCAGTCTCTAAGGAAAATCAGTTTGCACAAACTGTTATTGAGATTTTTCAGAAACTATTAAAATACAGTGAGGACTCACATTGCCGTAGGTGCATCAACATTCTGTCAGCAGGACACAGAAACCATCTTCAACAAGAGAATGTACATCAAAATTTCAAATGACTTTCTGCCAAGCAGTTCCCTCTGCACTCGTGGCCTCTCCAATTTGTCTTCCTTGAAACCAACACAATAAAATTCCCTGGAGCCTTGTGTTAACTGCCCAAAGCTTTGCTGTTAAGCTGGTGTTTCCATTCTCTGTCATTATTTTGTCATTTTGCTTCACTGCCTCTTTCTGTATTGGTTGTCACATGGCCAGTTTCCAGCAAACACATGGTTTCCCACCTGTGTATTTCTGATGGCCCCAGACCAATGTCTGATCTCCTGAGAAAAAGTACTTCTGGCAGTAGCAGTGTGTGTATATGTGTCATGGCAGATGGTAATGATCAAACACAACTCTGTCAGTGGTAAAGTAGGAGATACATGGCAAACTTTGATCAGTCCTGCACTGTAAATGGTCCTGCACTTTTGAATCTGAGTTGTACAGTGCATTTTTGAAAGCCTCTAATTTACCCTCACACATGCACTGATGGTTGCCATGGAAAGTGCTGGTCTGCTAGTTGGAAGCAATTTGGGGTACTGTGTCTTACTCAAGAACACTTTGACATTTGAATAACAGGAGGTGTGGTTTGAAACGCCAACTGTAGGATTTAATGACCCCCTCTCCCACCTGAGCCACAGTCGCTTTGTGTTTACTTGTCACTGCTAAGCTTGTGTTCAAATAGAGGGAACATTGCAATCCAACCGTGGACCATCTCTGAGGGGTAGACTGCTACCAGGCTCTGATCTCTGGAGTTCCTTAAATGCCCCAACTGAACAACAACAAACAGATTACAGATTTGGGTAACACTTTATAAGACAGCCCTTGTTTTAGAGTGTACCTCACTTTCACTTACCACCTTCTTCACCAGGACTTCCAGAGACGCACAGTGCACCCCCCACTTACTTACCACCGGACTTCCAGCGACTTACAGTGTAACTCCCAGTCATTTCCCATGTGCTTTCATGGATCTTACAATATAACCCACAGCCACTCACAATGCACTTTCCAGGGACACACTGTGTAATTTCCCAAAACCTTTGGTGTAACTTCCTCATATGAATCGGTATATGAATGAAGTGCAATTAAAACAAAATGCTTTTTTTTTTTTTTTTTTTTTACCAGGTTTGAGGTATTTACAGGACCCAAGATGCAGACTCATAGACAGAATCAGGTGCAGAAAACAAAAAGGATCTTTATTAACTTACAGGGAAAGGAAACACAGAGAATATTCAGGACACTCAGACACAGGATAGCAACACAGACCATCCAAAAGAAGGCAGTGAAAAACACATGGGTTAAATACACAAGGAGAAACGAGGAACAGGTGGGTGAAATCAACATAGGTGAAACACATTGGGTAATCACAAGCAGGGAGCACATAGGAAGATGGGACACTGAACTTCAAAATATAACGGGAAACAACTCAACTACACAAAAGAACACACAGAGGACATGACACTAAGACAAGACACAGAGACACGAACAGGGAACACAAAGGATGTGACACTTTTGCCCCTTGCTGATGACAGTTGTCACAGTAAGATTTATGTATGTGTCAGGAGGCAAGCTTCACCCATACTCCAGGGATTTATTATGTTTTGTCTTATACCTTATTGTATGATGTGGAAAAAGAATATGTCGAGAAATTGGTCTCATTGGATCGTAACAGGCAGGCTTGAGTACAAAGCAAACTTTCCTTTCTCAAGTGCACATCAATGAAGTCTTACAAACAATATAGTAATGTAATAATATACATATGTCTTTAAATACACAGTAACGAGTCATGCAGAGCATTCTACTTTTTTTTTTAATTGTTATCCAGTTACACAGAAACCACATGGTAGGTGCCAATTTCCCATCCATACTAATGTATAGTAATGTGAGGGTTTGATATATGGTGGTTGGATCACTCTTCATGTGAGACCCTGCAGGATGGTGACGGATGACTTTCATGAGCAGGGAAAGGACTAATTACTTACAGAGAAAGTATGCTGTACTTACATACTAAGGACATGCAACATCCAGATTTTTTAAAGATATTTTTGTGGCATTTTATTACCTTCATTTGATAGGACAGTGTAGAAAGACAGAAATGCAGGGAGAGACACTGGGGGAATGACATGCACTAAGGATCAACTCAGGAGTCGAACCAGCAATCAGCGCTTCAGGCGTATGCCAACATGGAACGTACTGTCTAAGCACTCGACCGCCGAGCACCCACAATGTCCACATTTTGAGAGGACGCTGTTATCTGGTCCCTGAGGTGTGCTAGAAAACTGGAAAAGTCCAAACATAAAGTGTGTGTTGCGATGGTCTTTGTTTAGGAAAAGGAAACAAAACATTAGTATGTTCAACAATGTTCCTTGCACAATATTACTGTATTTACAGTTTCTTCATCAGCATTTTCGTTGGAAGTTTTGAGGCATATGGTTAGACAGATTATTTGAGGTTAGGGCTAGGAGGTAGGATTAGATTTCAGGGTCAGGGTTAGATATCCAAGTCCATGTCCCCAAATGTTTTTCCCCTTAAATATCTAAACTGGAGCTATGAGGATAACCAGTCAGACTGATGTTATCATTAATCAGTTATATCCAAGTGTTTTGTTTTGCATTCTTTCAACATGTACTTCTTGTACGAACATCATGCAAATTTAATTCTCCAGCTTTAGCCCAATCTGTATTGTGGATTTTGAAAACCTCTCTTAAACAGTGCAGCTCATTGCTCATTAAAACACATGATTCCAAGTGATTCTGTGCCTACCTTACTTGTGTAGTAATACTCTGGTCTATCTCATGTTGAGTGCCATGGCCTCATAAACTCTTAAACAAACAGAGCAGTCTCATAACATACCAATCCAAAATGACAATCAGAATACAGTTTGCATTCCTAAGATGCCACTTTAACTGAGTCCTTATATGACACCGCTTTCAAACATCTTAATGCAATAGTTTATCTGATCAAAAGTTGTGCATAATGGAGAAAAAATTTGAATTTTAACAATATTTTATGTGTAAAAAGAAATGCTGTGAATGCAACATTTTTTTGTTGATGGAAAGTTGTTCCAACTTACTGTGTGTGAAAACTGTTGCTGATGTACATCACTGTGTGTTTCAGTGTTTCTTTAAACCACAAACACGTTGGTCAGTTGTCTTCCTCGCAGCGAAATGTGACAAACAAAGTGGCAGTATGAGAAACTTTAGACCATTTGACCTTTTCAAACATTTGGGCCTTTGAACCGCCATGTACGAAGTGATATCAAAGAACGACATGACTTGTGGCCGACAGAATCCCAGTGCTCTGCTGAGGACTGATAAGATGGCACACAGTCAAAGTCTACAACGGATTACCATATTGAGAGTCTGGGGAAAGAGAGAGGGAAAATGAAGAATGTGTTTATGTGTGTGCGTGTGTGGAGGCAGAGATAGGTGTGATGTGTGTATATAAATATCTGGGTTAGCACCATCACAAACGGGACTCACAACATGAGTAAGCAACAGATTGCCCTCCCTCCGTCCTTTCTGCCAGCTTCCAGCATTATTTGAAATAGCTATGGCAACAAGGCAGAGAGTGTGTTTTATTTTTAACTACACTGTAAATATACAATACATTATCACAGTAAATACTAAGCATTTTGACAGAGGCCAAAAACCTCTGCTGTTCAAAAAACTAGGTTGTTCATCAGGAGTGGAGATAAGTGAAAAGTGTAAGGTGGCAGAGTGATCATAGCATCGAGGAATACATGGTAAACAGGACACAAGACAAAGATTTACTGCACAGATTTATACAGGCTGGGGAAGCACTGTGACAGTAAAATATACAGAGTGACCAAAACATGAGCCTTTCAACAGTGTTTATATGTCAGTCCATCAGCAAAGTGTGTTCACTCTGCTCGGGTGAACAGCTGCACAGAAAAGAAAAGAAAAAAGATCAAAGACCGTCAGGACTCATTAAGTAGCTTATTATCATGGTTCAGAAACTAAACAGTAAAAGGTTTAAATGCCGACTTTCATCTTCAACTTGTAGGTCAAACAGAAACAACAGATTAACAGCAAAGAACTTTTTCATGCATTCCACCAGTATTAGGGGACAAAAATATATTAGACAAGATAAAAGCGTCTTAAGTAAAGATTATTTATTTAATATGGAATCAATTCTTTGTGATCAATGACCACAGGCAGCCCCATAGAAATCAACAGTGTCTTCCCTGGTAATGCTCTGCAAGACTGCTGCCAACTACACATCCTGATTCGTATAAAATAGGTCAGAGATCTTACACAGTTCACATAATACAGATGTTACCACCCTCAAACATGCTCAGAGAATACAAGAACATGACTTCCTGTAATGGTTTCATTTTAGCTAGCTGGTTCAATTTAAACTAGCTGAAATCTTACATTCAGAAAAAAAGTATCATAAGTAATTCATAAAGTAAAGAAATATTAGCTACCGCAACCCACATTCCACTCCATGTTCCACGTGAGACTGAATATTTGAATATTTCCTGCTGATGTCACAGGGGCCAAGCCTGATTTTGTAATTCTGATGCATGTGTATTTGAGTGTTTTGCCGTGTGTTATATTGTGTGTTTAATCAGCGTGTTTTTATTCACTTTTAGTAAGGTTTTAGTTTGATATTATGGACTGTGGCATGCAGTGTTTTTTTTTCCCGATGGTCCCTGAAGGACACAGACAGTGATTCCCTCTAACCTAATTACTTTATGAGCAGCAGGTGTGTGGAGTGGGAGTGCGAGGCTGGAGCAAGGATGGTGGTATATGCATAAGGAGCAGGCAGACGCATTGAGAGGAGAATTGGCTGAGGGACATATTATAAAAAACATGTTTTTTCATGTCTTTACGTGAATAAACTAACCCTCCTGAACCTACCAACTCAGTGAATGAGGAAGGCAAACAAGTCCTGCAATCGTCTCTACAACCCACCCACTGGTAAAACAGGGCTCCCACAGGCCGTTCATATTCAGCTCCTGTTGCTACGTCATGACAGGAGTGACTTACATGGGCCGGCCTCCTCTGCGCGAAGCCACTCCCTGGAGGAATTTCGAGAGGGGGCCGTTCATCCCGCTACGTGAAGTTCACTGTGTCCAGTGTTAAGCTAGTGGTGTGTTGCAATGTCATCGGTCAGAGCTAGACATGCAGATCGCTCTGTTGTTGGTTGCCCCCAGCTCCACCATACTGTTATCTTACACTGAATGTTTCTCTTTGTCCTGCTTCTAACAGAACAAGCTTAGTAATGTAAGTGAAATGTTCTGCTTCGGATTACAGCCAATACTTTTTACCATCTGTTCATTATAAGAACACAAGCTCTTCTTCCGCAGATCTTCTTCAACCAGGCAACATACTAGCCATGACTGGAATTCAAACCCCCAGCCTCCCAGTCCAAGGTCAATGGCATTATCCACTCACCTATTCAGCTACCTGTGTTGAGTCCCCAGGTCCACCATAACAGGCTGACACCCAGGTGTTTTAAATCTTATTATAAGGAACATCTAGGACGTTTGTGGTGTTTATCACTTTCTTTACTGTCAAAGTCCAACACACAAACTTGCTCACTCACTCACACAAATGCACATGCCTATGTCTGTCTGATAAGCTTTGTCTGTGATATGTGTGACTCCTGATGTTAAGGTGGTGGGTTTGATGCCCGTGTGGACAGAGATCACACCCTGGCAGCGCCCCTCCTTGGTACCCTCAATATTTCTCTGAGGAAATTGTCTCTGTGATGTTGTTGGCACTTTAAGTAAACATCTAAGATCTAGTGGTGAAATAAGGACACTTAACCCATTGACAAGCTGCCACATTCATATAGTATAGTACGACACTGACAGGCTCAAGCTCTGTGCCACCAAATATCTCTCCTGCATAATGTAGTCTAAACTTGGCTCTGCATGATTATAGATTTAGCCCTCTCATAAGGAGGAGCAGGTGGGCTGGAGAGGTTGTAGCCTTTTTTTTTTTTTTTTAAATAAATCCAGTAATGAGGATGTGCTCTGACAGCTGGGCAGACTAACTGTGACTACCAACACCAGTTCCACTGCCCACAGCCATGTTCCATATTAGATCTATTTAAAAAAATCATCATATGTGCTTTTTCACCATGTGCAGTGGCTGGTTTGATTGGCAGCCTGTCTACAGGATGGATTAGCACGGACTTTGGTGCAGACATTTACAGAGAAGAGGACTAAGGCCCTGTCCCATTATAACCAATTCCACTTGATTTTGGGCCTAATGTAATGGTAGGGTGTCCCAATTCTTTTAAGAGCAAGGGGAAGTGCTTCTCAGCCCTTAAAACCACCCATTAAATCAGAGGGAGGCCGGGGGCAGACTTCCATCGTAGTGCAAGATGAAAAGCATCTTGTGTTTTCTGCGTTTCTTCTTCGTTGGTTCATCAAATGAAGAAAGATCATCAAAGCCCATGCAGGAGGTTACACAACCGCTCATACCTGAATGAAAATCCACTCCAATTTGTGGCTCCTACGTCGTTACTAAGTGTGATGTAGGTGAACATGTCGGCTGTGCTAAGTGCTGTCCCATTTCGTAGGGCAGGAGCTCTACTTCTAACATTTTTCACTTCATCATCAAGGGAATCGCCCTTTGGAGGCCACTCGAAACCAAATGCTAGTGTTAAGGCAGGAGAAATGGGACTGGGCCTAAATCTTCTTATCTAATAACACAACTCAATGACTGAATTCTTGTCTAAGTCTTAGTTGTGCTATAATATTGTTGCTTATTTGTTGCTAAGTGTTAGCATCAGACAAACATAAACTTCGTACACAGACACATCCTCAGAGCAGTAGTAAAAGACATAGATTAAGACTAGCACATGCAAAATGGTAAGTAATGTTGCTTGACCTTTGTGGGACACTTGCATGAAACCTTCAACCTTCAAAGTTTCAGTGAATAAATGTGTGTTCTTGATTAAAACAACCAAACAAGAAGTATAGATGGCCATCAGTGCTCCTTATTACACTTGAAACTGATATTACAGGTTAGATATCTTGCATCTGAATTTGTAATTTGTCAGCAACAGTTTGGTCACAGAAGCTCTGTAACTGTTACAGTAGCATTCATTAATTGGGTATGGTACAGTAAATATTAGGCCAACATAGCTGCCAGAAAATAAGGCCCTAAAAGTCCAAGACCATAATGAAAATCTTTAATATTTTCATGGTAACCATGAAATAATCAGGAAAAGTGAGGGTTTGTGAACATTTATTCTGCTCCATTTTTTAGGTCAACAAAAAAAAAACAAAATTAAAGCAAATTAAAGGCACTGACTAACTTCGCTCTCTCTTCCAAAAGGTCATATTTCCCCAAGTTGCAGCTAATCCCTTCCACTGAAGCATGTCCTGAATTGACTGAATTAGTCAAAAGTACCACTCCATTCCACATGCTGTGTTTGAGTCCTTGTGGAGATGGATTTATATTCATCTCAAAGCTTTGTAAGATCTACCTCAAGAGCAAAGATGACCAAGGAGCCCTGAAAGTCAAAGACTACCACCAGTCTGACATAAACCTCACTGAATGTTTATAGAGACAATAAGAGAGTCAAGCATTCTCTGCCATCACAAGAAGCTCTTTGAGACAGTTACAGAGCAAGCTCAGTTATCATGGATCATCAGGTTCTTTAAAATCCCCCATGTCCACACCAGCTCCAATGAGGACATATCAAATACTAAGGTGAAAAGTCATGTCATGAACCTTTTACTGAAATTGTAGAGCTGATGTTATCAATTACAATGAAAACAAGAAGAAAAAATAATTACATTCAATGCAAATGCAAAACAGAAGTATCTTGACCAGTGCTCTCAGACTTTTAAATTCCAGCATGTTAATCATATAAAGCATATGTATTAAAAAAAAAGAAAGAAAGATGGAGCATAGTGTCACAGTAAGCTGGACAAAGTGGTAATTTAGCATCATGGGCTGATGTTTTCCCATGCATGGTTTGTTTGTCCGCTGTATGACTCTGCCTCCTGACCTGTCCTCTCCTCCAGGGGCTCCCTGGTGGTTTGTGCAGGCCTGTACTTCTACTTAAACTATGCACACTAGGCCTGGGGCTGGCAGCTGCAGTGTCATTGGAAACTTCACAGCTTTGCCTGAAGGCACAGTCTTTCACTCAAGTGGTCAGTGCTGGCTTGCTGGTGCCTGGTGGCAGATGAGATGGTCTGATAGAAGTTATTAT
>OMNW01035258.1:0-17549 GCA_900303245.1 Selene dorsalis | reverse complement strand
TGAGTCCTCCTTAACATTTCTCCTCTTGTGTTCTCCAGCTTTTCATTTACTCTTAAAACCTCTCTTCATTTTCTCCTTTTCTTTGGCGCCAAATATCTGTTCAGAGTTCCTAAAAAATTAAAAAGGCAACAGATTTCTACACATCTTTTCTGATAGACTGTTTTTGCTCACACACCACTGTAAAATTATTCCTAGAAAGCAGAGTCCGTTGCATGATGTGCAGAATGTAATCTCTCAGCAGATGAGTTGAGTCTGACCCCAGCATCCTAAATAGCAGATTATAAATTAATGATGCTGGGCTACGATTACCCTGAGAACTGGTTTAGTGTTCAGCCATTTCCTTAAGTGCTCGTTGCTCTGGGTACTGCTGTCTGCCAATGTACATGTTGCCCCAGTAACTGTGTAATATTGGGAGTTTTTAAAGTGGTAAATATCAACTAAACATGGAGTGCATGAAGATCAACTACAAGGCTAAAATTATCAAAGAAATAACACATATGAAGGCAAAACTTAGTCCTTGGTTCAGTACACCTGAACATGCAATTGGTGCTCCAACATATAATAATAATAATAACAGTAAGACGAAGAGTGGCACATATATTACTCTGACAATAAGTATTGTACTGGGGTTCTACTTCATTTTTGTGACTGTGAATGTTCTCATTCATCCAGGTCATCGTAGCTCTCGCATTGGCCTGACTAGTCCTCATTGGTCAGACTAGTGAGGACTAGTCAGGCCGATGCGTTACCAACTGATAAAGCCGCTTGGATAAGAGACGAAACGTCTTCCTAGACAAATACAAGTCCAGTTGTTTTCGATTAAATTGTTGCCTAGAGATTCATTTTTGTGACAATTGCAATCCTTTTCTCCTCATTAACCCTTAAATATACACTCCTGTTAAAATATTCTCCTTCTCTTCTTCTTTCACCTGCTGCATTTCCACCTGTTTTGTATTTTGTTTGTTTTTCATTTGTTTGTGCCGCCCTGGCCTGTCCTCACCACTGCTCCATCAAGTTGGGGACATCTCTGCCTCTCAAGCAGAGGGAGGGGCACTAAGACCAATGAGGAGTAAGTACAGACTGTAGCTAAATCCCTTCATTACGCATCACATTAGGGCTCCATGATAGATCATTGCCCTTACATGATAAGATTTTAAACTCATGGGGCATCCCAGCGACTCACCTGATAAAATGTGTAGGCTTACCATATAGGCTTAGTCCTAACTGCAGCAGCTTTGACTCTGACTCTTCTTTGGTTTTCACTCCCTCTTTCTCTCCCTCTTACTGACTTTCCCTCCTTTTTCACTGTGCTATTGGAAAAAGTCCAACTCGTGTATCTGGCTTATCAAAGCAACAAAACAACAAAAATAATCATTGTCGAAGTCTGAAACAAATCACATATATTTCAAAATAAATGATGTACTGTCTGATTCTTCAAAACCGTAAATGAGCTGAATCAATTTATAAGAAATCAACTTTACTGCATTGCGTTTCTGAATGTGCTGAATACTTTTATGAATTATGTCATCAAGCCAAGAAAAAATATAGCTCTCCTGAATTCTGGTGTGAGGATTAACTTAATAGTTAATCGTTTCAGTTTAACATTTAAAAAGGTACATTTGTTAAATATGAGTCACATTCTCCCTTTTAAATTATTTCATAAACCAGTAAAACCACAGTGGGTGCAGACACATATCCCAGATGCCTCAGTTCTGGGTCATAAATAGTGACATCAATTAAGCTGTTAAATTATAAAATGCTTCGTTTATAGGCACTTTACAATCTACGCATTTTATTTGCACACCTTTTTCACTAAACATCCAATTGTCTGACCTGTTTATGTTCCACCTGCTGCCCAGTGGCAGGATGGCAATAAAACACTTAGGAGAAGTGTTTGTTCATTAATGGCATGATTTGTGCTATAGCGTTAATCAGGCAACAAGCAGGCAGTTAGGTCATAAAATGAAAAAACACCAACAACTGAGAGCTCAAGATGAGTTTACAGCTCAGACACCCATTGAAACAACACCAATAAAACAGGTGTCTGAGTGAGGATGCTGCTGCAGCACTGTAGATAGTTTGAAGTTCTGTTTTGTTTCCTATTGATCAGTGGGAAGGAGACTGTACTTTTTATATCGTACAGTCATCTTCAGCCTAGATGCTAAAGAGCAATGTTTGCTCACTAATGATATGATTTGTCCGATGGCATTAACTGGGTGATAACTGGGTTAGGTGGTCATAAAATGAAAAGCCACCAAAACATCTAAGAGCTCAATGGATGGAAGTTCCCTTTTGTTTTGCACTGATGAACAGGATAGAGAGGATCCTTCTTTTATAACATGAGACACACTCAGGACAAACCACTAGTTGGTGCGCACAGAGCTGAGGCAATAAAGGAGCTTGATTGCTCTTCACTTTACTAACCCACAGCAGCAAACCTTGCTGTGTGATTTCCTTCATAAGAGGCTATTTGTCAAATGTTCTCCACCTGTCACTACCCCACCCTCCTTTTTCACACACTCTGGCCAACTCCACACCCCTAGCCTAAACAGAATTAAACTCACACGCATACATGACCTTTGACTTCCACACACAAATAGGTAGGTGTATTCAAACAAATGTACTGCACCAACTTCAGTCCAGTGTAACTGAGCTGCATATAACACACATGACTTTGGATAATATACTATCGAGGAGCACAAATGCTTGTTAAGGGTATGGGTGAAGGTAGGCTTTTATATTGCCAAAATGATTTTATGTTTTGTGACTAATCTAGTTACATTTTCAGAATATTGTTGTAAGAATTAGATTTTGGTAAGATAACTAATTTCCTTTGCCCACCAACAATTCTCTGGCAACAGTTTGAACGTGAGAAAAAAATGTATATTGTATAAGGCTTCTATACAGATGGAGATCATTAGTCTTTCTTTCTTTCTCTCTCTCTTTGTAAACCAGTAAATGTGAGGTGAGACTGTATGAATGCGTGTATGAGTGAACAAGGTTTGTTGTGGAGAGGATTGGTCCGGGACACTGGACTAATGAGCTAGGGACTGGAGATTGTGTGTGTGCGCGTGCATGTGTGTGTGTGTCGCCTGACCGCAGTGTGCGCGTGTACATGTGTGTTAATTCCTAGCCGGCTTGCCAATGGCTCGCTGTCACTTCCAGTTACTGGTGATTCCTTTAGATTTCCCCCAACTGTGATGATGGGTTTTTAATAGAACGCTGCTATCTCCTCCCTGAGAGAGACAGAGAAAGAGAGAGCAAGTGAGAGTGAGGAGGGGTGGCAGGCTAGCGGAGCTCTGTGTGCAGCTAGACCTCACTGTGGTGGCCTCAACAGGGAACCTTTTTACAAGAGGACGCTTTCTCCATTGCCCAAATAGAAAAATGAATGACCGGTGAGGGACTGAGGAAACTTAATTCATTGGAGGTTTACTTTTACTGCAACAGGTGAGATAGCAGCTATTTGTGTGTTTTGGCCACTACATGTGAAATTTAAATATATCAAGATTTGTACATTTGTTACATAATCCAGTTTGAAAGTTTGTGTGCTAAATCAAGTCTGGATTTTCCTGTTTGAATGTGCTATGGTTCATCTTGTATGGCTATCACCATTTTGAAATGACTATTGCTTTGATGGCTCTAGCTTTTCAGAGTTGTCCGTCTTGTGAAAATAAAGTTCCTTTGTAGTGGTATTACCAGAAGAGGTCATGGTTATAATCTGCCTGAATTTGCTGCATTGTTCACTATAAGAAGATTAGGCTCCATGTAAAGATGGATGTATACATTTTAGCATCGACCCACTTCTTAAAAAGATGAAAGTTCAGCTGTAGCTCAACTCTGTATATTAGCATGGGCTGATACTCTTTTCTCTGGGTTCGCTATAGTGAAATAATTGCTCCTCCCCATTTAATCCTAGCTCGTAGCAACTGCTTGATAAATCCATAAACTGTCAAAAGCCACACAAGTAAGTAAAGAAAAGGTAAACAAGAGTTAAAGGAATCTATCTATCTATGAGAGGCAGTTGCTGAGGACATCGTTGTGACTCCCATCACTGTCCAAATTGTTCAGGTCAGCATTGTTACCTGCCTGATGGGATGAAATATTCAACACTGAAACGCCATCCAACCCCTTTCTCACCCCTCACCCCCTCTTCTTCGGTGTATCTCTGTTTCTCGTTCCCTCTATCCGGCAGTTCTTCTACCCGGTTTCACTTTTCTGCTCTATCCCTTTGTCTGCAGGCACAAAATCTTTCAACATGATGTCCCCCACTGGCGACAACTCCGAGCTGCTTGCAGAGATCAAAGCAGGAAAGAGCCTCAAGCCCACACCTCACAGTAAAGGCTACACAACTGTGTTCTCCAGCACTGGACCCACAGGCAACAATGTAGGTCCATGTCCACCTTCCAATACTGATGATACATTTATGGAAATGCTAAATGAATCAGCAAGACATAAAACAAAGATTACAACAAATATCTCTCAGGAAAGTAGTTTACAACCTCAAAGAAGCCTCTGCATCATGTGAAATTTAATTGAATTTCCATGTTCTCCTTCTGTCCTTATGCGTCTCCAGGGGAATACTACATCACCACCAGAGACCCGCACATCCAGCCCACCAGCCAAACCACCATCCCCTCCACCATCCAATGCTTCTGTCACCTCACCACCTGCCACACCAAGTCCCAGCCCCAGTCCCACTGGCTCTGGACCCACCAGGACCATGTCAACCTCTGCAAGCTACGAGCAACTGCCCTCCAACTTGGTCATCAATGGGAATGGTGGAGGTGGCACATCAGGAGCAGAGTCCGGAAGGAAGACTAGTCTCGCAGACGTGGAGGCGCTAGTGCCCACTCACGATGAACAGGGAAAAGCAATACCCGAGTGGAAGAGGCAGGTGATGGTGCGAAAGCTTCAGGTCAAGATGCAAGAGGAGGAGGACCACAAGCGTAAGGTAGGCATCATTTTACAAAGCTTTACAAAGATCCAGAGGTTTTGTCTTGTCTTAGCTATCCCCATTGGTGGACTTGGGCATTTAAAAAGTTGTTTAAACTTAATATATGGCTTAATTTTCTAGTAATTGAACACCACAAGGGGGATAGCTGGTGCTTGCACTTGAGTGTGGATTTTTGTGATTTTGGCAAAGAGTTTGTATGAATGTATTTTCAGTACTCATGCATGGCATAGATTTTGCTCACTAATTTTGGCTTGTCAGTTGGGTGAAGTCAAAACTACAAGTTCAAAAGTTTATTTGACACCGACACCCTCTCGGGATGCAGCTGCAGGATAAGGATTTTGTGCTATCAAGTTACAGGGTTAGGGAACAAATGCCCTGGGCAAAGTTACCTCTAAACTTTACTTCTAAATGTCATTCTCTGGCATCTATGAGTTGTAACTACAGTGTGTGATACGTGCGTGTAGACAGGGTATAAATTAGTAATTCATACTGCAACAATCTGAACACTTGTTAGTTGAGTAATTCATGCAGGACTTGTGATTTAATCGCAATCAAGGATTGAAATGTTATACTCTTAAAATGATCCAGCAGATAGGAATTTCTTTCCAGTGTCCTGTTATGACTGTAGCATGATGTTACAGTGGCATCATTAGTCTTACTGTCTGTCTGGCCTAAAAGTGTTTGACTAAATTTAAATGAAGATGATTTTTATGAAATATTTCTCCCTCTGAATAATATAATTGAAAATTAACATATTAGTACTTGTATGAGAGCAGCACTGGACCTAGGACCTAACCCTTAATCAAGACCTTGTTTTTTGCGCGTCTTTATGCATGTTTTCTTTCCCATATTTACAGTCTTTGTTATTAGCCACAGACGTTTTGGACTGCAGTGAAGTGAATACTTGGCTACACTGCCCATCACAGCATTAACACACTTGACTATTCACAGTGTGAGCTGGCATTTGATGGAGTTTTGCAGCTTCAAGTTGTTACATGCTGATTCAGTGGTGTGATGCCAGGCCCATTCACACTACAGGTCATCCAGTAATAATAAAAATAGCAATAATAAGAATACTAACAACAGTTGTAGAACACTTAACTGTACGTTTTAAATGTTGCATGTAAAATGTACATAAAGTGAAAAAAAATCTTCTTTTCCTTTTGTGGCAAGAAGATCATGACCTCTTAAAGAGTAACACCACATGCAGTCCCTTACTCAGGAAACCTTTGCAGCACTGACCACTCAGGGTTGACAGTTTCAACTCTGTTGCACCCTTGACCACTCCAACTGTGGTCTCTCTTCACTGTTGGGTGTGGGCTGAAGTGTGTCTGGTGCCAGTACCCAACAGTGATGTAACACTGCATCGTTACACCAGACATGAAATGCAGCAAAATAAAGTATTTCAACAGCTGGATATCAGTAAAAGCAGAATTCTCAGTTTTTGTGTAATCACTCTTGAAACTAACAGAAAAAATCCAAAACTCTCAAGAATTAGAAAGACAACCCGTAAAAGAATTCAATTAACATAGAAATGCAGATGTAAAAGTGCTGGTCAGTGTCAAAGGCCTAAAAGCTTATTACACACATTAAACTTTTATCAGTATTGGTTGAATTGATATTTGCCAATTAATTCAAGAAAAGCACAGCTTTCCCTTTCTTTGACTCAAAAGTAAAGGATGAAGTTTGATGCTTTTAATGAGGCTGTGCCATTGCACCACTAAATCCATGTAAAACCTGTGTGTCAAGATGGATTTGCACTGAAGCGTGTATTCACACCAGGAACTTCAAGCTGAAGGAACCCCTCCCTCCTCCCCTTTTTTCTTGTCTTCTGGTCTCCTTTGACCTCTATTTTAGTTTGCAACAAGTGGGCACTACCAGCCTCAGGAATGGCACTACTCCCACATCCACAATGCCATTTTGGGCCCATTTGGGGAACTAATGACAGAAGATGATCTAAATCGTATTGAGAAGCAAATTGAGAACCTGCAGGTCATGCACAAGGTCTCAGAAGTTGAGAAGGAGCTGGAAGAACTAGAGCGTGAACTTCACCAACTCCTACCAGTTTCTGCTGCCCTCAGTCAAGGGCATTTCTCAGTCAACCCCAAGCAGGTACATGGCCAAGCTGAAGATCTTCCAGCCTGGTGCACCAAGATTTCTACCCTACTCAAGAGTATGGCTATTCTTCTTGCCACCCTTGGAGGGAAAGAGATAGATATCTTGGATCTTATATGTCCTGGATATTCTCAGGAAGACACAAGGACTGTGAGTACAGTTCAACCTGAAACATCAGCAGGAAGTGGCTTTATTGGAAGGTCTCAGTCCTTCTCAACAAGAGAGGATGTCGAGAAGGAAATAAAGCAGTGTGGAGTTTCAGTGAAGAACCTCAAGGCCAATTATGAAATTCAGAGTCACCCACAGTCTACAGACAACAAAGTAAACAGGGTATACAAACGTAAGAGGTCACTCCCTGTGGTAAGTGGGTCTAGTTACCATCCAGAGACAATTCAGGAGGACCCTTTTTGTTCCTCTGCTACAGTCCTACAGTCCAATACCAATGGAGGTTTACCTTCAGTAGAAGAATCAATCTTACCACTTGTTGAAGAACAAGTTATCATTGCATCTCATGCTCCAGTGACGTATGCATCTCCTGAGATAATGGCTCCAACTAACATTGAACAGTTCAATCAGGTCCTTTCTGCAGACCCCATTTTAAATAGTGATCAACTAACAAGGAGCTTGGAGGTGCAGACAGATTTAAGCTATGTCCAGGAGTGCATTGAAATGAGGAAAGAGAGAATCGTTTTCCTGTTCCTTGAACACTGGCGGAAGTACACTATCTCTGAATCCTATCGGACTAAATATTCAGGCAGGAGAGGAAATCATTTAAATGTTGGCTGGGAGGACTACAGCCAATTTAGTGCACAGATTGGTGAGGAGATACAGAATGAAGATGACAAACTTCTCCTTTTCATGAAGTCAAAGCAGGTAGTAGGAAATCTGATTGGCCACTGGAGGACAATCATGAGTCAAGTACCCACACGTCAGATTCGCAGGCTGAGTCGAACCCAGATGATCTACTGGCCAGAGCACTTCTTGCCACACGTCAATGGGTCCCTTGTGAGCTACGACAGCCTAAGTCTTGATCTTTTTATGCTTGGATACTTCCAGTTGTTAGAAATGAACATGTCTCGTAGTGAGCGCAAGTTCCGCCACCTTTTGTGCTACGAGATGTTTGACCGTCTTGGTAGCCATAAATGGGAGCACATAAGGCAGTTTCACAGAGAAGTCATGGAGGAGATTGAGAGGGGGAAGCGAGACTGGGCTGATGGTTTTGAAGACATAAAGCTGAGGTGTTTTGGAGACTCTCATGAGGGCGGAGGTGTAATGACGGCCTCCCTACATTCCATGTCTCCTGACATGTCCGTCAACCCAATGCAGGAATCACTCCCTCCCCCACCTTCACACCCACCACCTCCTCCTCCACCCACCCATCCTGCACCCCCACCTCCAAATGTACTATCTCCTCCACCTGCATCACCACCACAGCCTTACCCACCAGCCTCACAATCACATGTTTCATCATCATCTCCACCATCTCCTACAACCCAGGATGGTATATTTGACAATGGCCAGTGTCCAGATAAGACAACCCTAAAGAACTCAGTGGAGGACACTGCTCAGGGCTATGTACAAACCAGTGCGCAGACCTTATCAAATGAGGCTGTGGTTTCTAATGGGAAAAGCTCAGAGAAGGATCAAATACAGAGATTAGCAACTGAAACTGTGCAACACACTGATCCACCAGCAAAAGCCGAGACTTTAAAAAACACAATAGAAAGCTCAGGACTAGATCCAGTGAAAGATGTTCCACCTGTTACTGTTAAAATCATTGAAGAACCTCATGTTGATAAACCTCCACCAAGAGATGAACCTAATGAAGACTCAATCAGAGTGATCTATGAGCTGAAAGAGTTTAGCAATGAAGAAATTATCAGATACATTGACCGGAGCTTTGCTTTTTGGAAAGAAAAGGAAGCTGAGCTTTTTGATATTTAACACCAGAATTCCTAAACTAAATTCCCAGTTCACCTGGACCACTAAAGATGAAAGAGCAGGATCAGGGAAACTGAGCTGCACAGTGAAGAAAGAGGAAACTAATCTTGTGTGTAAGTGTTTAGGCCACATAAGGGACTTAACTGCAGCAAAGCATAGAGCATCACTTAGCTGTGCTGAATTTATTATTTGCATTTGCATAAGTGGATAAAAAGAAAGCATGTGATGTCAAAGAGACATACATTTGCAAACATTTCATGTTGAATTGTGTTGCTAAAAGAGTTTAGAAGCTAGTTTGATCGATTGCCATTGTACACTACTTCTGGGAAAACAAGCTTTTAAAGGAGATTTGCCATAAAAGTTGTAGTGTATTGTGTTTTAGATCATCTTTGTAATGAAGGACATAGCTGGTTTAACTCTGCACATTTGGGTTCTGTTGAGTAATTCAAGGTGAGGGAGTCACTTCGCAGGTGAACTCAATGCCTTATCAAACACTTGATAGAATGTAATGTAACTAGGTATTCAGATGGTCTGTAAGAGTTTAAGCAGGGGTGGACAGCGACAAAGTGCGTTCACTTGTGCATTCTACTTCATACTTTTTGGATTATCTGTAATTTACTTTCTGTTTTGTTTTTGTATTTTTGTCTTATTCTATGACTTTGACTACGATTTCTAAAGTGAGGAATGAATTTATTTTATTTTATTTTATTTTAGTGGACCGTACACTGTGTTGATTATCATCACACTCATCACCACCACTGTCAGTCATGTTTGCTACTGCATGTCTGAACAGCTCAGTTTGAACTTGCCAGTGACCCAGTGGTAGTTACTAGGTATAAATGAGGCAGAGGATGCTGCTAGTTAGTGTTTAAAATTTTAACTTAAATTTAATTTCCCTTTGTTTTAAATGTTTGCTGTGTTAAAGATGATGAGAATTCATCAGTACGTACATTAATTTGCGTTCCAACTTTGGAAAGCATGTTGAGGTATCAAATCAGATTAACAGCTTTAATCGGCTGTTATTTTGTTAATTAAATTGTGTTTTTATGGTAATTTCTATCAGGTTTGTATCATATTCTACAGATATTTTATTCAATACGTCCTACAGTGAGTCAGTACGTCAGTCAGTCACTTCAGAGTCATTAGATTTTCTAAATGTGGAACTATACAACAATGCGCTGATGACAGAGAAAAAGATTGAATACTTCGGTATTTTTTCAGTCAAGTACTGCAGTACCTAAACTCAAGCAAAAATGTGAATAAACAATGTATCAGAGAGTTTTAGCAGATGTTAAGGTTACTTAGTAGGTGACAGTGGTCCTTGGTTTAAAGTCTTTGATGTACAACGTGTGCCTTTCAGTAAACATTAGAAAGACTAGCAGTACGGTAAGTGCAAGGCATTTTGTTGCTTTCATCACTGGTAATTCAGACTTGAAAACTGCAAAATTATGACAGCAAGTGGAGTTGAACTGACAATGTTATAATCTAAATGAAGAGTTTGTAGTTTTTTCATGAGCTATGTCCCATTGTTTTGTAACTGTTCATAATTACTGAATGCTTTTGGGAGACTTCAGTTTCCTTTAATATTCCTTTATTATTAGATTTTTATGTTGCTGTTAGAAATAAAGTTTGTTGAATTTTTTGTGATTATAGAATTTCAGCTGTTCTTCATTACACAATTCTCTCTGTTAGAGATTAATCTATAGATATATCTTCATTGACATATATTTGGCATTCATTCTAACGGATATTTATAATCTCAGTGAGAACCCAAATAACACTGGGGAACAATTTGAAAAAAAAAATATGTTGAGTTAGATTTTTATGCTGATTAAAACTAAAACTGGCATGCTGATTCCAAAATTGCAGTCAGTTTTTTTCTAGCACGTCAAGTTTTTTCTCCACAGCTTACCCTAAGCAAAATAAGATAAGCAAAATTCCCCTGATTAGCTGTAGTAAGACTTGCCAGCTGATTAATCACAGTAGCCATATCCTTTGTAAAAACATAATAGTGTTAAATAAACATTGCACTCATGCCTGTTTCTTTCATATTTCATTGAATGTCAATATTTGTAAATTTAAGTACAGTATTTTTCATATTTTTTAAGAGAACGTGGATCCTATAGTTCAAAAACTTGAAGTGATAGAGAAAACCTAACTCAACGAAAAATGTGTTCACCAGTGTTATCAATTTGACACATTGTCAAAACTAATACAGGCTCCACTCACAGCAAACACATCAGTTGTACTTGAATAGAGAATAACAGTGTAAAACATTCTCACTGTACTCAGAACAGCAACATTTCTCCACTAGCTGCTGGATGTGTTGTTTGTCGCTCTTATGATACAACAGTGATGGCACTGCTCACAGTGCAGATCAGCTCGAGAGCCACAAGATTGCAGAGAAGAAACTGGTTGTCATGATGGTGTTTGACCATTAACAAACTGGTGAACTACTCAAAAAGTCACAGGTCAGAACATAAGAATCTGTACTGTGATGGCAAAATGACGTGTTGCCATTTCCTCTTAGCTCGTAATTGCACCAGTCAAACAAATGCAACAGTGATCAGGCTCATACAGCTCAATTCAACCTTCACTTCACAGCCTCTTCAACATCTGTTATTCTCCAAATGGGCAAATACTTCAGAATCTGCAAGTGAGTTTCAGTGTTTCTGTATTGGTGACAGGAAGTGAGAACCACAATGAACCACTGCACAACAGGACTGCATAAGAAATATATCATTTCCTGTGAGGTGAAAGGATATGACTTGTTTTTATCAACTGTTTTCACTGCACCTCCTGATTTGCAAGAGGGTTAGGAAGATATAGGATTCAAGCAAATCTCTTTCACGATACTGCAGGTGAACATGTGTACATACACTGTGACACAAGGCTAACACGACTTGGTCCCATCTCTAGCAAGCATTATACAACTTACAAGGAGGTAGGTTCTGCACTGAATGATATTAATCCACGAAAGACAGTGTGTTCATTTGAACAGGAATTGAATACACTGTGTATACCCAGACTGTACCAGTGAAAGTCCAGAACCACCTCCACCTTTGTTTCTGAGAAAACATTTCCTCCACTGCTTTTGCACAGTTGGAGTATTGTTACAGTGACATGAATGCAGCTACAGACACTGTGGAAATCTGTGGGCTTGCTGTGCTGTTCACCTCCAACACATTTGCCCCAGAGTTAACGATTCAACCAAACACAGGTCAGAGCATTATTACATTGTGTTGCTTGGCATCACAGTGTACAGCCAGACAGGTAGTGATTACATAGATAGATAAGATGAATCAAATCTGTTCTGACTACAGCCTTTATAGTGACTTCACATTCTTGGCCTGAGGTTGAATGAAACTACAACAACCGCTTGATGTAAAAAATGTTGCTGAACTTTCAGAACTGTAAATCCTCAACAGTGACAGGTCTGTTTCCAGGAGAAGAAATCCCCATCAAGTCCACTGCTTAGTTCAGCAGGAGATATACAGTATAGCTCTGAAAGTGCAGTCTGGGTGTGAACATCAGGAGAGTGACATACAGCTTCCTGGAAAACATAATTTTAAATGCATGAGTGCATCGTTCATGCCACTTGAGATTTCAAAGCACTGACAGTAAGTGAAGTGATAGAAAATGTGGGGAAATTATACAGTGGGAAAATGATCAAAACCTGAGCTCAGGCTTTCCACAAAATACATGTTTGCAGCCTGGAACCAGGTTTAAACATACAATTACTAACAGTACCCAAAAGAGCAATTATAGGGACAGTAAACCAACCTTATGTGACTGTTTTCAGTCAATAATCAATAATTAAAGTGATGGTAAACAAATAATTGCCAAACCTAACATCAAAAAATAAAAAGAGCCACCTGTTTACTGAGATTTAGTAATAATTTACCACCAGTGGCGACTGCTTTGCTCCTGCCCACCACAAATGCCCAATCACAGAGGCTGTTGATTTGTCTGCCCTGTCTGTTTGAAGGTAACAGCGGGTGATGACAACAAATTATCAATATTATTTCCCTTTTCTGCAGGTAAAGCTGGCAGCTGCTGTTATGTGGGGGCCAGTCAGTCTGTCTCTGCCTTTATCTGTGTTGTGCAATGTTTGGGGACCGTCAGCCCCTCTGTGACAACAGACACTGCTAATGTCAGTTACATGGTACACCATGTTACTGACATTAGCAGTGATTTAAATTTTTCACCCTTTGTTGTCACACGCACACACACACACACCGTACTTGTGTTGAACAAGAAAAAGGAGAACTTGCGCCAGACAACTTAACTGGAAAAAATAATCACTGTGTCAGCACACTGATGACACTGAGTCTAAATAGGTCTAGACTTTCTTTGTTTGCTGCATGAAATAAATGTGACTGTGGATTGTTGGGGTCTTGAATTTAACAGTCATGGGCACACTGGTGTTATGGCCTCTTTTCAAACAGCAGATGAGAGTGGTCAGTTTTCCAGTCTGTCAGTCCTCAAAAGGAGGACGTTTGAGGTAAGAACTCCAGGCTTCCTCCCAATGTAGAGTACTGGTTCATGTTGATATATTACTGATTTTATTTTATTTTTTAGAGATGTAATATTCATATAGGCCATATTTAGAGTGTATGCATGACAAAGCCAAATCACAGTGCAGAGACTGGAGGATTCACATCCTTGTCTTTACTTGATAAACTGTACATGTACAGTACTTCCCCTTACTGACAGTGACCTCACTTATACTTAATATTTCCTTTCTATTTCATGGGAAGAGAGACAACGGCAGCAAAAGCAGCAAAGAGCAGACCTCACTCAGTGTCGAAGAGAGGGTGAGTTTTATACATCACCCGCAGATACAGTACTATGTTTCAGTCTCTGGAGATCATGTAAAGGTGGCAATAATATTATGTACTTCCTGTTTAACTACCCTTTTCTGTTTAACTTTTAAAGTTTCGATTAACCTTATGAATGTAATGCAAAAAAATGTTGTGTGCTTGTATGTCAGACAAACTTTAAGAATCTGACAGAGATCTGAAGCACCACATTTGTACATACGTATTTTTTGAATTCATTTGAACTTGCAATTTCTGAAATAATTGAATGAGATTGTTGGCTCCAGGAAAACTGCTACTTCTGTTAAACTGTGTATTAATTAAGTAAATAAAATAGGCTGAAATTGAACTTGTTTGTTCAAAAGTAATCTGCATTGTCAGCATAAATATCGAAGAGATTCACCAATAGTGAAGCCTATATTAAAGAGTTACACAAGTAGTCATTGGACCAGAGTTACATAACTGCTCCTTTTCAACAAGAAACTGCCCCACAGCAAAACATGAAGTTTAAGTGTAAATAAGGTGTGATCAAACTTATTTTCTATGGTACATGTCCTGATGTTCTGGTACTTGAGAGAACTAAGACAGCTAAGAGGAAATATCACAATATGACAACCACAAACAGACCATGTAAATATATGTAAAGCCATTAGCTACAACTTAAAAAGCATTTTATATGAGGTGAAGCTTTTCAGTTGCATGAAAAAACTGCTTTGCTAATGTTGGAACACTTTCAGGATGAACTTGTTCAGTCCATCTTATGTCATGCAATTGTAGGTTTCATCAACAATAACCTAACAGTAGTGTATAAAACTTATATTTATTCCTGAATTTTCGGGAATTGTCTTCTTTTACAGATAATGGAGAACATACAGAACCATTCATATTCAAATTTGCTACATAACATAGAAAGTAATCTTGACGGTGGTGTGGTGGAGAAGAAACTGTCATCTGATGTGGATGAGGAAATAGAAGAAATGACGGACCATTTCAGTTTAAACTCAGCCCGCAAAGCGGATGGGACTCACAAGAGTGGACACACACCCAAGAAGCTCTGCTTCATGGTATCTGCTACCATCCTCATCTTTATCATTGGTAAGAGGGACCGATGAATGAAAAGGCACATTTATATAAAAGATTGCATCAATAAAATAATCTGTGAAGTTCCACAGCGATCAATCTTAGGACCTCTACTATTCTGTGTTGTTAGGCATCTATATTGGTGTTTTAATCAGTAGACTTGGTGTCTTTCCCCAACCAGACTGACAACACCTAGCTTTATGTACCTGTGTCTCCTGACGTGTGCTTGTTTTGGTCCCACCTGACTCTTGTTGTCTGTCATTTTGAACCATTGCTTCTTTCAGGATACTTGATTGGCTACCTGGTCCATGGAAAGAAGGACTTGGCTCCCAGCTCTGTAGTGTCCGTGGTCCCAGTTGAACAACCTGTTGAGCACGAGACAGGTGCTGCCCCCCTAATGGACTGGGATGATGTGAAAGCACTTTTGGCTGAAAAACTAAGTGCACCCAACTTTGAATCTGTCTTTAGGTAAGTCTACATTTTTCTGGGAGGCTTGATGACTTTTTAAAAAAATAACTATTATAAGGAAACTTATGTTGTAATCATTGTTTTCACACTGCCATTTTCCTTTTCCTGCCATGTTTGTTTTCTCTATCATCAGTGACTTTACCAGTACCAGCCACCGAGCTGGTTCTTCTGGTGATGAAGATCTGGCAAACAAGGTGATCAATAGGTTTAAAAAGTACGGCATGAGCACCTGGACTGATGAACACTTTGTTAGGGTTCAGGACCCTCCAGCTTCTGGCTCCAACAGAGTTGTTTTCAAGAACGCGGTTGAGGAGCGTCCAACTGGATTCCTGTCCTACAGTGCCACTGGAACAGCAATGGTAATCTACAAGCTAAATTAAGCAGAGATTTTTTTTCATAAACAAAGACAATGCCATGATTTTATTTCTTTTCTTTTTGGCCCAGGGTGCTGTTGTGTATGCGCACTATGGGCAGCAAGTGGACTTCACATTGCTGCAGGGCAAGAATGTCAACCTGAATGGCAAAGTCCTGCTGGTCAGAGCTGGGAGGATCAGTTATGCTGAGAAGGTGAGTGGTTTTTAGTCAGACATATGACTTTAGATATATAGATACTCTAAAGTATGGAATTTTGAACCTTATTGGTAACTTTTTGCTTACAGGTAGCCAATGCTGCCAAAATGAACGCCTCTGCTGTGTTGATCTATGCCGACCCCATGGATTACTCCATTGGAGACACAACTCAGCTTTATGGACATGTGAGTGTGGAAAGTTTAGAAACATCTTGGAGATGAAAATCAACTGACATATTCAGCTTTGTTTGGTTCCACGGGGGAACTTATTAATTAGAGTTTTTTTTGTTCATTATATGTATTTTGTGCTCTAATAACTCACAATACGTGTATATGTTAAGTATATGATATAATATGGCAACTGATGTCACTTAATTGCTTTGGAACAAACAGCAAGGAGATGCAACAAAATATGGGGCATCTTCCTTTGAGATTCTGAACTCTTTGAGTACAACTCTTCTGCTGGTCAAACTTCATAAGACTCCCTTGTGTCTGTCACAGGTCCACTTGGGGTCAGGGGATCCCTACACCCCAGGCTTCCCCTCCTTCAACCACACCCAGTTTCCTCCCGTCCAGTCTTCAGGTCTCCCAACAATCTTGGCTCAGACCATCACAACAGCCACGGCAACTAAGATTATGCAGTAAGACTCAGACACTGTGGACCATCTGCAATGATGATGAAAACTTTAAATACTCACTTCTCAAACCTTACTATCTGATATTTAGATGTAAAGTGGGATATAGACATATTTCCCTCAGTAGTGGCTGACATGTTTATTATGTGTGTCCAACAGGCAGCTGGGGGGTCAGAGTGCACCTACAGAATGGGGAAGCTACTACAAACTGGGAGATGACACAGATGTGATCACTGTGGAGGTCAACAACGTTCTCACTGAAAAGAGCATACATAATGTCTTTGGTGTCATCAAAGGCTTTGTGGACGCAGGTACTATGAGATGCTTATTTAACAAGACAGATGCTGAGATCAGGAGGACAGTTGAATGTGAGTGAGTGTGTGGTCATTGTCTTTTCTGATTGTCTCATTGTTACATTTTAGACCGGTATGTGGTCATTGGTGCTCAGAGGGATGCCTGGGGTCCAGGTTTTGCAACATCAACTGTTGGCACCAGCGTCCTTGTTGAGCTGGCTCGTTCCATCTCAGACATGGTGAAGAATGGTGAGTCTCAGATGACAGCTGCTGTTTTTGATTTTGACTAAAATACACATGACTTTCATATCAGATCCTGTCTAGTGAGGGAACTGCTGTTTTTGTAAATACCCATTTGATATCCACTTGAACAGGTGGATTCAAGCCAAGGAGGACGATTGTGTTTGCTAGCTGGAGTGCTGGAGAATATGGGAGTGTTGGTGCCACCGAGTGGTTGGAGGTGAGAATTGCATGATGTTTGAAATTGTTGAACAAGAAAGTCTTGTACGACAGTGAGTACTAATGATGATGACTGCTTTTTGTACTTTTTTCATTTCTAGGGTTATCTGTCTTCTCTGAACATGAAAGCCTTCTCCTACATCAACCTGGATGGTGTTGTAACAGGTATTTTCTGTCACTGGAAGAAAAAAAAAAAAAAACCTCTTTACACATCT
>OMNW01035257.1:0-27196 GCA_900303245.1 Selene dorsalis | reverse complement strand
TGGGTGAGTTCTGTTTTTGTCTCTTTTCAGTAGAAACCAGGCAAAGCTAGCAGGTGTTTGATGCCTCATATTATGTGCTGGGACCCTGTTTGTACTGTTGATGAACTATGGTGCTGTTCTGACCATTATTTGTGGCTATGAGTGGCTTTTTGATGGTGTTTGGCTCGTGGCTACAAAGACAGCAGTATTGTACTGTCTGGCTGTCTGTGCTGAAGTCACTACAACTTGTTTGAGAAGTTTGTGTTCGACAAACTAGATCTCTCCAGGGGCTGTTCTATTCAGTCTCAAGGTGCATTAGACCGTTGGTTAAACTTATGCTGGAATATCCCTTAAATTCAGAGATCCAGTAATTAAAAAATATGATGGAGCGTAGTCACTGAGGGCTTCATATGTATAAGAGGAAGATTGAAAATTCAGCAGCAAGTGGAGAAAGGGTGAGATGGAGAAAAGCTTAAAGGAGAAGTTTTGTTTTTTGCAACCTGGACCTTATTTCAAGCATAAAATACGTTCATTTACTCACCTGAACAACTTTGGTGTAACTTGGAGTCCTTTGGAAGATATTTAGATCCACTCGCGATCTACGTATATCCATATAATGGGAGTTGTTGGGGCAACGATGCAGCGTCTAAATAAGACATTATCTGCTGCGAAACTCCTTTATTCACCAATATTTTGTTGTGAATCACTGGCACTATTCCCTGAGAGTTCGGAGCGGAACTACGACCTACGACCTACGACTTCGGCAATGGCATGGCAGTGACGTCATCGAAGTCGTAGGTCAGTGAAAAGTCGTTTAAAACACGCCGGATGACAATAACAACACAACTCCAACCTGCGTTAAATAGTACTGGTGAGCCTTTTTTCAAAATAAGATTTAGAAGGAATATTTACAAAGGCTCAAACCGTCAGATTTATACTCTCTGTAATATAAAGAAAAAAGAACTCACTTGTTGTTGCACTTAATTTATCTAAAAGTGAGTGAGTAAAGCAAGTGTGGCTGCAGGGGTGGGGCTTCATGTGGGACTGGGAGGGGGGTTCTCTCCTGCCCCAGGGTGCACAGGGGTCTGTTACTGTGGTGGATTTTTTTTTTCTTCAGGCTTTTATGCCTTTTATTTTGACAGAAAATTAAAACCCAACCAGACCAGGTCATTTATATATATTTTCTACATATATTTTCGGGCCGAACCAGTGTGTCTGGTCCGGTCGGGCTGGTCCAGTCCGCTGAGAAGTTGAATTCTGTGTAATGGGCCCGATCATGTGCCTGCCCTTGGTCCCGCTTTGCATTGTTCCACTGGTGTGCCGCTGGTGTGCATGATCATTAATGACATTCTGACACTTTAAGTTAATAGACACTGACACATGATGGCACTAAAACAAAATGTGTGTTTCCTTCAATATCCCCAAACACAGCCTACTGCAATCTGTGCATTTCTGCTGTGGGTGGCTTAAATATCCAGAGGGTTCAACAAAACAAGCATTGTTATCTATTATTTGTTATTTGGCTGGATGACAAAATGTACATTTAAACACCACATCAGGAACTTCATCAGCAAACTAGAACAAAAGATTGCCTTTTAACAAGAGCAGTTTCCCTTCATTTGTAGAGAGAGGGTTGTTGAAAGTCTGGGCTGTGGGGATGTAATCTAAAGACACACTGCTGCCTCACTAAGCCTCAGATTTTGTTTACCACTCAGCCCCGAGGTTCCTCACTCAGGACTGCAGCCTCCATGAAAAGCTTGGTTTGATGTTTCTCACTGACAGACACAAGTCTGGTTTCTGTACCCATCATCCCATCTGTGAGGCACTGGAGCCCTGGTCAGATTGGACTGACCTTGGACTGCTTTTGATATAGGTGCAGCAGATTCCTGTCATCTCATTTTGTATGGACACACGGAATCTACCCTTGATCATCCATTACCTGCCTGCAACTGGTTATCTGAGTTTGTGTGATTTTTTATTTTGTTTTATACATAGTAACAGTTTTCAGTGATTTTGTTTTTTTTTTTGTTGCAATCTCTGCATTGTTGTAATTATAGTCACTCTCAACTATCTCTCCAAATAAAGGTTATAAATAAATTTAGACAGACATGCTCTCTGTCACTACTTTCTGTTTTATGTTGTAAATTATTCAATTGATTTTTGTTTTTTTTTTAATCGCCCAACCATGAAGAGAAAGGAAGTCTCTGACATGCAACAAGGGTCTATGTCCAGATTTAAACCCATGGCCACTGCAGTGATGTGACACTGAAACCACTGAGCCACCAGAAAACATCATTTAATAATTATCTGGTCATCCAGTCTACCCTATTTGTAATTACAGAACTAAGAACAAACCAAGTCCCCCCAGTGAACACATTATAACTTTTCACACATTTTGACTTTTCATTCTTTATTATATTAAAGGTCATGTCTGTGACCTTTCAACCTGCCTTATTTCCCTCTGACACGTGTACTAATAACCTGTCAGTGGCAAAAACAAACTATTTTAGTGGATGTACTCCCCACACCTGCTTGTTTGATTACACCGCAGCAGCTCTTTAGCAGTCGTCAGCTTCTCTGTTCACGCTCAGTCACAGACTCATTGTAAATAGTTTTGAAATCATTGACATTAACTGAACTGTAATTTTGAACACTGAGTGTCCTTAAAGGCTAACTTCACATTATAACAAGGGGGTTTTGCACCAGTTATTTTGTTTGAACAGTGGGTATGTCAGCCTCTTAATCCCCCTGAATATTCTGTGGATTTACTCCGTGCCCCAGTTTTATAGTTGCAGTTGATATATGGTCCATACAACTGCCTTTCTGCTTTGTAGTACTTCAGTGTGTAGAGGAGAGAGGAGGCTGCTTTCATGGACTATCATGTTAACTGAATTAGCTCACATCAGGTCAAAATGTGGAAAGGACTGGGGGTTATGTGGTGAAGTAATTAGTAGCTGATCAAAACAAAAAAACAAAAAGAGAAAAACAGCATTTTGAGTTTTGCAAAATTATTTTTGCCAATAAAAAATGAAAAAATACAAAAATACTTAAGACTTTTAGCGCCTTGACCATGACAGTAATGCATGTGCTGGAGGTTAATAGGATTGTATGTCAGTGTTGCGACTCAGTGCTTACTCTTTGAGGTGGTGGGATTTATCATCAGTCCCTTTCAACATCCAGTCCTAAAACTGAAAGAAAACCAAAGAAAAAAAATATAGATATATTCATATAGTATAAAAGGCGGGACCATATAGGTGTGTGAACTGTGGGCACTCCAGCTTTCTGGCTATTCAGGAAGTGCAGGGAGGTGGAGCTGCACCACCGATTCATTGAACCTTGCTTCCATTATGGCAAATAAACTGCATTTATGATAAGTACCCTTATTGCTCAAGGAGACAGAGGAATGACTGAAGATAAGACACAAAGCAGAAAAAAAAGGAAAGTGGGAGGAAGAGAGAGAAGCAGTTAGAAAGAAACTAGTAGACCTGAATAGCATGTAAACAATAGAAACACCAGCAATTGGAATATGCACAGCAGCAAAATCCCTGTTAAAGAGTTTCTGCCCTCTATAATGCTAGTGGGCTTTTAATTTGATATGGTTTTAGGAAGTGATAAGTACATATTTACTATATACTGTATATAATGTAGGAAATAATATGATTGTAGTAAAATATCATTTTTGACCAATTCTAGACATCAAACAGCCATTTAAAATAAAGACAGTTCAGCAAATGGTTTTGGAAGATGTTTTAGGGTGCTGTATCTTTATGACAACAATCTAGTTCATCTTAACATTTGGAGGACTTGGCAAATTATCAGCTTTAAATGATCATAGTGCTATTCACACTCAGTTAGACAGATAAACACAGCTGATAGATGTTTGTGGAGCGGGCGCTAACACACCACCACTCAAGAGTTGTCATCTACAGTGGACCTGTTTGAGTCTGCCTGGTGATAGGTTAGAGATACTCAAGTGATTAAAAAGGTTTTACTTCCTAATCACGTTAAGTACAAAAAGATGAATTTAGTTTGAGCATGAAGTTCACACTTCTGCTTCAGTTTATTTCTCTTTTTCAGAATCAGTCTGCTGCAGAGCCTGAGTCTCTTCAGTTGCACCATTGCGACAGTCTAACTCAGGGGTGTCAAACGCATGACCCGCGGGCCAAAACCAGCCCACCAGAGAGTTTAGAGTTCTTGTTATTTATGGGTTATTATGCTGTTATTTTACTGGTCCGGCCCACTTGAGATCAAATTGTGCTGCATGTGGCCCCTGAAATAACACCCCTGGTCTAACAGAATTTTTGGAGGCCACTGTCATGGGGAGTGTTCCTTAAAAAAAAAAAGACAATGAGCAAAGCCATTGATTTCATATTCAAGTTCATGAGAGAGGCTGTTTTGAACACATCACATTCAGGAGGCCTTGTAAAAATGTGCTCTCATTTAACTTGTTTCTCAGTAAAACCTTTAATTTTCCTGTAGTCATCCATGTCTCACACACACCCACATGCACAGCCAGATTAGATTTGGAGCTCTTTTGTGTAATTGGACCTATTTTTAATAACATATTGAGGCACTTGTTACAATAGAATGGGCATAATTACCTAATCCTTTCAAACTCCTCTGCCTCTATTTCCAAGTGGAGTGTCCGGTGCTTTGCAGCCACTGCCTTGCTCAACAACATCATGAGGAAGAGGCTCCTCTAATCTTATGGAAGCTTCTGTTTTAAGCCAAACTACAATCTCTCCCTAGAACTGACCGAGTAGCTCCTATAGCCTGCCGAACTGTGACCATCCCACAACCTATACTGATAATAGGAGGACAAAAACAGAAGCAAAGTGTGAGTTCTAGAGGACCAGCACAGTAAAACAAACACAGTCTGACCAATTACATACAGGAAGAAACACCTTGCTTTAGCATTAGCTCTCTGAATTTCAGAAATACTTTTTAATCTGTCCTACCATAAAAATCTAGTCCATGCATCTGTGATTATTTCTTCCTTGCGTGTATGTGTGTCACCCGTGTTTTGCCAATTAGTTTCTGTGTGTATACACTCCTTCACCCTTTTCTGTGCCAGATTACCTTGTTGTTGTGTGAAGCAGGCTTTCCAGCCACTCTTATTTCCCTGTGTTCTCTTGTGTGACGGGTTTCCTTTGTGCAGCCATTGACTTTAAAGTAAACACTCCAATGTTGAACTTTCACCTGATCTCCTGTGAGTTTATGGTGAAAACATCTATGCCAAGTACATCCATTTATCCATTGTTTATACTGCTTATCTGTGAAGGGTCTGGGGGGGGGGCCTGGAGCGAAACACACCACTAACAACAGAGTGAACAACAGAATGATGATCCTGTGGGACTTCAAGTTCCAGACTGACAAGTAGCTGCTAGTAACCGCACATCATGGTGGCTGACAAGTAGCAGAACTGGACAGCTGTGATTGTTGTGTCAATCTCAACTAACAATAACATCAGGAAGGAGCATGGGACATGCAAGAGGATGAGGGAGTGACTGAATCAGTTGTTGAGGGACAAGTCCAAAGTGGTACTAGGAGCATTAGAGGCTGGGACAACATCTGAGGAACAATAGTTGATGATAAAAGTGCAGCACACAACTTTCCCAGAGTGGATTCCCAAGGCAACAGGTTGTCACAGCAGACAACATCATTACATTTCAGCTTCAATTCCCCATTTTAATTTCCAGCTATGCCTGCAGCATAATCCACTTCATGTTGTCTGTCTGTATAACTTTGTATGATGACACTCATCGTTTTAGAAAAGTAGAGCTCAATAAACTAACTCAAAGCTATAAATCTCTGTAGGAAGGAGAAACACAATAATGATATCGTCCTCTGTGACCGGGGGATGTTGCAGTTAATTAGAGTCCTTCCTAAAAATTGGTGAGAAATTGGTACAAATGACATTCATTAATACGATAAAATATCTATTTGGAATAAGTTTTCCAGTCACAATGACTCAGCTATATATCACCGCAGAGGACGCCACGACCGCAGCCTTTGATCGTGAGTGTATGTCCTAATGTCCTGTTGTGGAAAATATGAAGTGCACAAACACTAAACTTGAGTTGGCTCCTGAATGAATATTTAAGTCTGTACATGACGTGCATATTAATGTAGAGTACATCCCTGTCCATATCTTTGTGTGTTTATCATTTATTTTGAACTTCATCACGGAAATATTGAACCCCCATTTCTAGATTTAAGCAATGGGTAAACAAAAGATAAGATGAAGCACATTGAGGAGGAAATGTAGAATACAAATAAGGCACAAGACCCATGACATATTATGAGGATATAACAAGTTGACTTGATTTGTTATTACTCACCAATGTTAATTTATCCCTTCCATCAAAACAGACTGGAAGCAGTGTTTCCCACACATAGAGTTTGGATAGACCCCCAGGTACAGGTGTATTAACCTAGTATGTTTGATGACTAATGTGTCACTGAGGAGTACGTCAGTGTCAATAAATAGATGCAACTGTTGTGTTAATGCTTGCACATATTTAAAGTAGTAGTAGTACTACTAGTAGTAGTAGTAGTAGTAGCATTTGTCCTCAGAAGGTGTACGTTCAGTCCCTGTTAGAGGCTGTAGCACATATGAAATTAAAACTACTCTTCACACAAAGGTGTAGTCGGGAATCATGCTGATCCAGATGACAGGGATGAAGTAAACACCTAGTATTAGCGATTATGTAGTTACTGTGATGCTAATACAAGTGTGTGGCAGTGCGTCACATATTTGAAGACACAGAGCTTGTTGGGAGTTCCATTGTCCAACAAAACAGCAATATCAGTCAGACACTGAAGCAGCACAGACATGGGCTTAAATACGAATACGAATATGAATACGAATGACTTTATTAATCCCAAAGGGAAATTCATTTGTCTGGCAGCTCATCTACTATTTGCAGAAGAATTAAAAAGTCTGATGGCTGTGGTTATAAAAGATCTTCTGTATCTCTCTGTCCTGGTATGAAGACAGAGGAGCCGTCCACCACTGCTGCTTCTTTGATCCATCAAGGTGTTATGAAGTGGATGATCCGTGTTGTTCAGGATGGCCTCCGTCATCCTCATTGTGTATCTCTCCACCACTTCCCCCAGAGACTCCATCTTTACTCTGATCACAGAGCCAGCCTTCTTAACAAGCTTATCCAGCCTCTTTGCCTGCTTTTTCCCCAAACTTCTTCCCCAACAGACTGCAGCATGAAATAAAACACCTGCCACCACAGACTGATAGAACAAAAAATAAAGGAGAGTCTGCCCCTAACCCTTTCCCCAGCCAATGACAGTGCAGGTGACGTTGGACATGCAACGCCATGGGCCTAAATAAAACATAGCAACTGGGAGAAATGGCAGATACACACCTACCAGCTAAGAAAAAGAAATACAGTCTGTGTGAGGTGCTGGAGCGTCAGGACCATACCAGGACGTTGCTGGCAATGGGAGCCTCGAGGACTATGCCGCGACCAGTAGGAGGCCTATGGCACAATCCTGGGTTTGAGTCGCTGCAGGTGCAGATCTTGGTGGTAGTAGCAAATATTCAGGGGGCGTGTGCAGTTGAGCCTGAGAGGAGGGGCCTAATTTTATTGTTGTATTTACAAACTGCAACAAACAAACCTATTGACTGTGTCTTTAGGAAGAATTGTGTAATTATTCAAAGATTAAGTCATTTTCATATGACAACAGGTTGTCCACCTGACATGCTGCATGACATTACTTGCTACTTTACCTAACACCTTGTTCAAACATCTTCACAAAGAAATATGTCTCTTACGTATTTCTGTCTTGAGTAGATCATCATAATCATCCATATAAGAGCATTGTCCCCAGGGTTTACCTTATAAGAATTGGTGCTTACAAAAGCTGCTTCTACTAATGACTGGCCCCAAAACACAGGGAAAGAAACAAGTGTTGATGACACTCAAAGTTGTTGTTGAGTTGGTTATGTCACCGAACCACTCATATGAAAGCAGTGGCCTGATTTTTGAGCACAGACATAGAGTTACAAGTGTTTTTTCCACTATACAAGTCCAAAACATCAATTTGTAAGAGCTTTGTCGGGGAATTTTCTTACTCTCTTTTATTAGTGTATGTTCTCTTGTCTGCACACAGGTTTTTCACATCATGTAGTCATGTAGTTTTTGACAATGGTTCGCTGTGAAAGAGAGCCGTGAAAGTACTGATGAGGTAAACAGCCATATCAACCGGCTCGTGTCCGTCATCTCATGGTCACTTGAGACAGAGGTAGAGGGTAGAGCTGGTAGACTGCTAAGGTCAGCGGTTCACATTTTGGAGTGTCCTTGAGGAGGATACTGAGCACCAGATGATCCCTGGTGTACCAAAGGTGTGTGAATGTCTGTGTGGTAGATGTGGTATATGTCTGGTGAAGAGGACTGTCTGTGTGAGTGTGTGCCTGTGATTGTATGCAAGTGCACATTAAAAGCCTTGTCAGAGGAGAGCTTTAGATTTGGGGATGGCACTCTTCTCCTCAATAAATCAAGTGCTTCTGTTTAAGGCTTTGAAGTTTCCTGAAAACCCCTCCTGGAGCTTACAATGAGGTTAGAGGCTAAGCACCTCTTCTTTAAGGAGATAGAGACAGAGAGGTTCCCAAGTCAGTAGATAGACTAGACTTTGACTTTCCACATGAACTTAAGCTTTCTAGTACAGTGGTCCAATTATTTTTCCCCCCTTTGGGTCAAGCACCATTTATGCAGTCTTACAGTGCTGTCAAGAAAGCTAGTTAGGGATGTCACAGTCATAGGGGTGTGGCTAAAGCTTGGGTTTTTTCCAAATAAGCATACTAATGTGGGGTTGTTATTGTTGGCGATTGGAAAAGAGTTCACTCAGTATACACACATGGGTCAAAGGACTTACCTCTTGTAGGCATGGATGTAAACACAGCACCCAAGTGAGTCTGCTAGTTTTCATCCCATTTCTACTGTAACATCTTTCAGAGCACAGAAAAGTGTTACGTCTACATCTTGGTCTCCTGTCCTTGAGACTTTTGTGTTTTCTGAGCTCTGAAAACACATGTTGTCATCTGGAATGTACATAAACTCTGACAAAGGTGCCTGTGGTCGCTCCTATATTGGGTTTTGCTCAACTACAAGTGATGAAAACAACATGGATAATGAAGTAAAAGTGTGAATCTTGTCTTTGCTTCAGCTGCTGTTTGTTTAAATTCTGCAGTTTAAACCCTTTTGCTGTTCCTTGTTTGTGTTTTTTGCAGCTTATCAACTGCAGAGAAGACAAGAGCTTCCTGTTTACAGCAGCTTGCACATGATGCGTATGTGTTAACTAAGGTATGTAGATGTTAGTATGGATGGAGATCATTTATCTGCGGAGTTCACTTACACACTTGTCACAGATTATTTACATTTTAAATCAGTGTTTTTAAATGAATGTTGCTGTTAATTAGTTTAGATTTTATCCACATTAAACAAAAACACATATTATCTTCTAATTTTGGTAGAGTGAGGGTATTGAGGAGTAAGGGTAACTGATCACTTTTTTTGGTGATATTATATATCTGTTACTAATAATTAAATTGTGTCTTCAATATGAGTCTTAAGTTTGGTAAAATTTCAGAAATGTGCTGTAATTTGAACCCTTTGAAAACTTTTGTTCAGGGTCCTTTGTCATGAACAACGTGACTCACCAACTTCCATTTTTAACCAGTTTCCTTTCATCAGGAAGCAGAGGGCTGAGTGAGACAGAGAGGATTTCTCAGAACTGTCAAAGGGGGAGTCAGACTTGGAGCTGTCAGGAGAGGAGGTGGAGTAGGCAGGAAGGTGAAAGCTCAGAGGAGGATATGTCACCTTCCGAAAAGCCTGAGCACGGACAAAGTGACAGCATCCATCATCCATTATGGATAAGAAGCAACTTTTAGAGTTACGGGTGTAAAAGTATTTAAATAATCTAAGAAAATGTTCATTTAAAATTCTAAACCTTTATTTCAACTGGGACTCAGGGGGATATTACAACATCAAAGATATCAGGAATTATATACTGGGAGGCTCTCAGCTGCTCAGGAACTGCAGGGAAGAGGAGGAGCGCTGACAATACACTGGGCCCCACCTCTTCTACAGCAAATTAACTACTTTCATTACATGTATAATTATTATTAAAGGAGGCAGAGGAATAACTAAACAGCAGACACACCAAGCAGAGAGAGAGGGAGGATCAACTGTGGACCAACTCTACATATCAAACAGGAGAGAGTTTGACATAAACACCTGCCTCTAATAAAAGTCCATTACATTCTGGAGTTAAAGTGAATAATAAAAGAAATGGCTGTGGATCCCAGACAGAGGCTGTGAGCTGAGAGAGAGACAAAATAAGAAATATAGTCTGTCACTTCTGGCTCACCTGTGTGCTATTTGGGCGCAATACAGCTGAGATCACAGCTCAGTCTTTGTCTTTAATTTATGTCTTTGATGATATTGTCAGACGCTCTCACAGTTCTACAAGAAGGATTTGACCATAGGCAGCCCAGCCATATGTTTTATTATTTATTAATCTACTTCAAAGGAACACAGGATGAGGACTCAGTCTAAATGATAAAATGTCTTAACTGATGACTACAGCTACTGAGTAAATGCAGCTCTGATAATCACCAAGATGAAAAGTGGAGCAACAGAACGGTGTTAATCAGCCTATAAAAAAAACTGTGATTAAAATGTTTTGGCTGTTTAACATGTGACTACACCACTAAATGATGCAGACTGTGTCACCCACTGTGTGTTGTGGTGTAGATTTTGTTACTTGTTGGAAACTGGGAACTTCCTCACAACTCCTGGGGTGGTTTCTCCAAACGACAGATTGAACAAAAGCAAAAAAAAGGTAAAACGAGTACAAAATGCAGAATAGTGTAATGCCAAAAAAAAAGAAAAAAGAAAGAGAGAAAAAGGAGCGATCCCTGTGGTTTTATTTCCCTTGGGGCTGACATACATCTCAAGGACTGTTCCCATCTTTTCTCATTGTTTCAGCTGGAGTATTCCCACAGAGATGACACATCCACCTTCCATCATGACCCATAAAACATTAAATGCAACAAGATTTCCACTAAATGGTGCTGTTAAAAAGAGAAAAGGCATAATACAGCTGTGGGTTTTGAATTAGTCATTCAAAACCTTAAACATAAAACGTGTTAAATGGTCAAGCAGTATAATAGATGGCTTAAACATTACTCCTTGTGATTTATGATTCCATTATCTAGCGAGGGACAGAGAGGAAAGCAGAAACATCAGTTTGGGTTTGTGTGAGAAGTCCAGGGGTCACACCTTGATGATAGTAACTGTCCTTGTGGCGGTTATGTAAGTCAAATACCAATTCAGAGATAAAGTCTTATTACTGGAGTGGAGATTTAGCTTGTTTACTCCCATTTTGCCCTGTGTCCATGTACTTGATCCTCTGGAGCTGACCTTTTGACCCATGCTCTGGTCATGCATCATTCTGACAATGGTCTTTTTTTGAAATGTGGATCCTTTGTGTCCTTGCCAGTGGATGGTTTGATAGTGGAAAAAGGGTGAAAGAGTAAATCCTCTGGGTTCATAAACTGTACATGTTGTGACTGAGAGCAGTTTCATGCTATACTGTGGATCAGATGATTAGCTGTGTTATTAGCTGGTTTAGTTAGAGTTTTTCCTGTTTTATTTTGAAGACTCCCCTGTCTTCTTCCTGTCATTTTGTGACCCCCCCCCCTTTAATCAGCACCTGTCCTGCCCTAATGTGTTGCTCCTGTGTGTCATTGTCCCCCCTGTGTGTGTGTTTATAGCTACTCCCCTGTTCTACCCTGCTGTGGCCAGTTTGTCTTGTCCTCCATCCTGTGTGCTTGTCCTCCATTTCCTGATCCTTGTGGGTCCCTGGTTATGTCTTCTTTTGAGTTGTTCTCATTTCCTTTGGATTTCTCTGATTTTTGGTTTGATCCATTCTCTTCCTTTTTGGTGTTTGCTGACTTAGGCCAGTTGACCTTTACTTTGATGCTTTGAGTTTTGTTCAGACACTTTTTGTGTTTGTCCTTTTTTTTTCAATAAATATTCTTTGCTTCCCATCAAACTGTGTTCTACTGTCTGCATTGGGTCCTCTTATTCATGAAACCTGACAAAGTGTTCTACAGAACAGCAGGCATTTGAATAAAAATTGCGTCGTTGATTAATGTCAGTTAGTACTGTACATTTCTGGCTGCTGAGATTTCAGTTTTTCACTTCTCTATGGCTGTCTTTACACTACAGGCCTTGATGCCCAATTCTGATTTGTTGCCTATATCCGATTTCTTTGTCCATCTGTTTACATGTTCTATTGAATTGACCCATATCTGATATCTGCATTTACACCTGTTTTGCTTGTATGGCCTGCATGTGTAGACACGGTTGGCTACCAAAGTGGAAGAGGAAGAGGAATAGGAAGTCGTACGACTCACATTGCCAGGGAATATCTGATCTGTCTGTTTAGACAGCCTATGACTCATGAGTTAGGTGAAGCAAACAGAAAGCCCGGGTCTCCCCCTGTGCTTCAATCACTGAGGTTCCCTCCTGTTCGCTCATGGTCATTGGCAGTGTTTGGCATCATGTCCACCATGCCGTATGAATGACATCCACCCAACCCCTGCAGCAGGAACCAGCTGACGAGGAGGTTCGCTGATATTGTTGTATGGTCTCCCTCCAGCCAGTGAATATATGAAACCATTGATCCGTTATATTTATTATATCTGCTATCTGTTGGTGTTACAGTGCATAACACTGAACCCATCTCTTTTGAACTGAGGAAAAAATCTCATCATGCAATGTAAATAATTCAATTCCTGACCAACCCTAACCCTCGTTGCTATCTGTGTGTGGATGTAAAGAGACTGAAGGAGTGGGCAGCTCCTCTGCACAGCTGAATCCAGACAAAAGAAATGCATCCATTACATGTCTCAGTGTCTAATTTCAGTATGTACTTATATTTTAAGCAGTTCCACTTGATCACCATATTGGCTGACAGCTCAGTCAGCAGTCACGTATAAGAGGCACTCTGAAATGCAGCAGCATACTCTATCATAATTACCAGTGGCATAATCTACAAGAATCTGTACAGGCTGATGAGAAATTACACGTATGTTATGTGTGTTATGTGCAATTCTTCAGATTATCCATCCATCCATCCATCCATCCATCCATCCATCCATCCATCCATCCATCCATCCATCCATCCAGCATACAAAGACAATACACACACATACACCTTAGATTCACACCTATGGGAAATTTAGAGTCTCCAGTCAACCTAATGAGCTGTGGGAGGAAGCCAGAGAATCCACATATTTAATTTACAAATGTCTTAAACATTTTCTATTGCCTGCTGTATATAGCAATGTTTCTTATGTTTTTGGATGTGGGAGCCTGTTTAATGCTTTGCAGTCAGCACTGTCAGACCTGCAGCAAACAGTCATGTCACTAGCTCAAAATGGGAAAGTCAAGATTTGAGAAAGTCATTTTAGGCTGTTGGTTTATTACCCCGACTACACAAGGGGCCAAAGATTACAGCAGTCAAATAAAAATGTAAAAAAAAAAAAAAAGAAATTAAGTGGTAATTTAACACTTGCACCATTGTGAATTCACAGCTATCCCACAGATGTCAATTTTGCCCAGAGCAATTGTCTTATCATTACTATTAATAAGAAATGTTCAGATTTGGTGTCTGCAGTAAGTCAGGTAGTGGTGTTAGAAGCACAACCAACCAAAGTCCTGAACTTGCATGTCAACTCCTAGAAATGTCCCTATGCATTCGCAGGTCTTATTGTCTACCAGGCTTCCCTCCATGTGTATGGATGTATTTCACTGTATTACCCTGCACAGTTCAGGCACATTTAACACCGTGTGGTTGGACATGGAGTGATAATGGACTTGTGTATTGTTAGAAAAAAAGAAAAATATTTCAAACTTGGACCACTGTCTGACAATAGAAGCAAAAACACATGGAACTGGGAAGAGCTTTATTGTGAATGTAGCTGCATTTGAGTATTGTACATGAGTGAGTGAAGCAGAGAAGCAAACAGACAAAGAGCTGAAAGCAGCTGACCCGGTGGGCTGGATGCTGATAAAGCAATGACATCATGAATGTCATTGTATCCGTCATCTTGTGACATTTAGCTATTTAAGCTACTTTCCACTGACAGTTGTTTACAGTCGTTCCACAACAGTTTTCAACTGTGTCTTCAGTTTTGCTTTGACTCAGTGTTGTTCATCTGTGGAGAGCAGAGGAGAAGGGGTGCACACCAACCATACTGTTTTCACTGCGCCTTCCTAATCTTCTATGATTTTGGTAAATATACTTTAAATGATTTTTGATTATTATTAATGGCAATGATCAATTATTCACTGACAGAGCAAAACTAAATAAATGACTCTAAGCACTTTTACCAAGGCTTTATTGAAAACAACATATCCCATAAGGCAATGGGGAGGAAATGTGCTCAAAAGAATTATCATGCAGCACTGATGTTGAGCACCTTAAGCACATCTTTAAAAAACAAATGGAGGCTGCATTAACAGGCACCTATAGTACTGGAGACTGGAGGTTATAGTTTAAAGCCCCTACAAAGAACTTTTAACTGGATATGCAAAAGTCTCTGGTTTCTGCTGATGTCTCTGTTTGACCTACAACAGCAAATGAGGTCATCGGTGGGAAGATAAGTTATTTCTAAATAGTGTAACTCTTTATCTCCAGGAGACAGTGGTCGGGTCGGTCCACCAGACAAATTTACAGCACTCAGACTGGAGAAGGCACACGCAAGCCAGATAGGACTCTTTATGACAATACGCATTAGGGCTCATGGGAAATGCAGTCTTCATTCCGGCAAAAGCACTACCGCTCATGTGCACAGTGGTCGCCAAAATCAACACAAAATGAAAGTTCTTTGTAGGGGCTTTAACTTGATTGCATGTTTGTTGGGCCGCTTCGTGTTGCTGCGATGCAAAATAACAGCACAAACATACCTCGCAACATGGAAGAATTACATTGCAAAACAGCGGTGGAATTAAGTCAGAGATAAAGAGGCTTCACAGTCCAGACAGGGCAGAGTCAGAGGTAACAGACAGAGACAGCAGAGGAGTGACTGTGAGCTTGCACTCATTTAAATAGACCATCACTGTGGTGACATGCAGTGTCATCCAGGGACATGGCTGTCAGACAAGTTGAATTAGATCAGTGGGTCTCACTTTTTTTTTTTTAACTTTTTTTTTTTTGCATGTCAGTTCACTTCCTCCCACTCCACAATTGATATCAATCACTACCCATGACAGGAGGAGGAAACTCATTAAAGAGGATCTGTGCTGCATTTTAGTGAAATAAAGGTCAGAACCTGACATTGATCATATTCATTCATTTTAGTTTCACTCCATATTTTCCCTTGCACCCACATATGCCTTTTCTCACACCACGAACTATCAATGGATCAATGCTTTGTCAAGACACTGTTGCAGATCAGAGACAACCAAACCATGTGTAAAAAAATATAATGTTAGTTTTAGTCCTATTTAAACGAAAACACAGTGTACCAACGTGAAGGAAAGTAGTGCATGTTTACAGAATGGCAGGAATGTATTGTGATGGACAGGACACATAAATTGCATTGTTTATGTGAGGAATTGAAGTCTGTCATCTCTGATGTTGGCCTAAACTCTATTATGGCAGAATGGGACAACTTTTGACAAACTGCCATTATAGTGTCTGTGTTGATAGGAAAACAAGCCGTTGCTTTAATACACTTGCCTGTAGTTTAAATGATGGATTGCAATTGTCAAACAGTCTGTGAACTATTTCTTGTGTTTTACAGACAGAAATATCTTCTGACGGGGGAATTCATGAATTCATGGATGAGTTTAGAATTTTTATTTTATGACCACTGATGGCACCAGGAAAACAAGCCACTGTTACTCTTTATTTCCCTTTGCTGCCTGTCGTAGAGAGTTTTTATTAACATCTTGTCAGAATTCAGAAAAATGGGTTTAGATGGTGAATACATCAGGATTTCTTGTGCAGGTCTGGGGCCACTCGTCTGCTGTTTGATTTTACATTCAATTCCCTGTTCACACCTGGTATTAAAAGGCATCCTGGGTGATCTGAGCTGTGTGTATCTGGAGTCACTACTTATTATCAGATCTCCATTCCCCGCTCTATATGCACATAAATGCATAGATTATTTCTATTTGCAGAGACCTAATGCATTGTTGTTTTTTAAGCAACAGGAGGGACTAGTAATACTTTGCACTTTATCGTCTGCACTAACTTAAGAGAAGCAGAGGAAATCAAAATAAGACTATTTCTAAACCAAATCACCCAGTATGTTTGATGCACAATATGGGCTTTTGTAAATTTTCAGAATTTCCGTGCACAAACACAGCTTACATGATTTGTGCAGCTTGTTTTTGTTTGCGAGTGTTGTCAGGACTGGACTTGTAATATGTCATATATTGTCTCACACCTTGGCACAGCTAAGATTTAATCTAAAGAAAACAATGTAGTCATCAAAAATATGTCCCAGTGCAGCCCTGATGAGAACATCTGAAACACAACAGACACCAGTTGAGTACCCATCCTGCTCCCTATGCTGCTCTGAACTGCACCTTACACTGTGGAGAAGTGTTTCTGGCCCAGCAGCCTGGAGCTTTGAAAGACCTTCATTGATGTCCAGCTTGTGAGACACACCTGAGACAGACAGGTGAGAGCTGTGACAGAGGTTTACTGAACACCTCAGTCCCACACCATCTCTGCTGAACCTAACTTTTGAATCTTGTTTTTGTTATTTTTCTCAGATCAAAACGAACATGGAGAACTTCACGAGAGCAACAGAAAGCTGATGGAGGAGAATCAGCCAGCCTTTTCATTATCAGTGGACAGCAGTCAACTTGGTGTTTCTTGTTTTTCCAAAAAGTGTAGTAGCAGTAGTATATGTAAGTTGTATTTTTCAACCCAATTCTCGGTAGCTTTAACCCAACAACATAAATGATTCTACCCATTTTTCAGTAAAAACTTATACCCAGCATGCTGGGTCAAATTTTTTAACCCCGTGCTGGATATAACTAACAGAGTCCTGGGTTACTTTTAACCCTGCAGTGCACTGAAACTGACACACACACACACACAAAGTAGCCGTATGCTGCACAGACCAGGTCTGAATGTGGTGTGAGGGTGGGTGCAGTCACACCTGTGCTTGTGATCAGGTTTCCCAAAATTACTGACAGGGCCTCTGAGGCTGGAGCGTTTGATCCAGACCTTTCATTTGAATGCAGACAGCTGGTGCTGAGGATCATACAAACGATTTATTTTATTTGCTGCAACTTTTCATTACAAATGTCAAATAGCATGTGTATCATAGAAGATGATGGAACTCCAGGGGTTGCAGTTAATGATAAGCACACACACATGCAGGCAGCTGAAATTACATCCAGTCTGCTAAGATGAATGGAGCAGTTCAACACAAGAATGAACCTTTTGAAAAACTGAATATGACAGGAACTGCCACAAAAATCAAAAATAGCAAAAATATGTTCGCTACATATTCATGCTGTGATGTCTGATTGATTTCGTGGCTCACAGTATGTTTTGATTCTGGTCATTTGTGCTTTTGGGGCTGAGGATCTCCTCTCTACTTGTTGCTCATTATAATTAGCCATGTTAATGAGTGGCGGAGTGGCCCTCCTGCTGCTGACTGCCACGGGACGCTGAGAACATAAATAAAACTCCTGAGATGAAGTCAACGCGAAGCTCCTGCGTCACAGCTCTGCTCGCACTTAATATGTTGAATGAAGATAAATACCCGCGATAAGTGAGTAAATGAAGTGGATGGACTGCGGGAGGGTAGCGCCTCCTCAAGAAGTCTCCGCTAATCGCCACGTCAAGCTCCACACAAACAACCGGGTCCGGACAGGAAGTCGCTAGAATTTTCCTTCAAATTAAAAGCGCCGCTCCCACTCGCTGATTCCAGGACCGCGCGCACCGCCGAAGCGTCCTTAAATTGACAGAAGGCAGACCGGAAGCGTCAGCCTTTATTGCCGTCACCTTGCCGGTGGCAGCGCTGCCAATAACCTCGCAGTTGAAGGAGGGACTTTGTGGAGCGCAGCGTTGGTGGATGCTTTACAGGCAGACAGCAGGACCGCGGACTTGAAGAAAAGCACTTTTCGGGATTTTCAGAGACTCGCAGGCTATTTTTCCCTTGACGACACCACACGGCAGACAAGCGCATCGGCAGACATGAAGAATCCTCTGTACTGGGCTATGCTGGTCGGGATGACCATCCTGCTGATGGAGCAAGGTAAGTGCTGGATTTAGTCCTCCTTGGAGCACTTGTTATCTCTGCCCTCGGCTCTGCTCGGATGCGCCTGTTTGTTAGTTTAGTAAGTGTCTCCTGCATGTCGCGGGCAGTCTGTGGCCTGACGCTTTGCCATCTAAACCGCAGCTTAAATGAAGCGATTAGTGAAGTGCAGTTGAGCTGTCTTGGTGCCAGTGGCGTGACTTCAAGTGAATGTATTTTTACACGGGTTATATTCGGCTGCAGCCTCTTTTCTTCTGTCAAAGTTTAATCCTGCCTAGGTAATTCTCAGCAGTATCAGTGTTGCCTCGGTTGTGCGTTTTGCATGTGTGAAGAGGAACAGAACTAATGTCATTGATCACTGTGCTTCTCCAGCCTCCAGTCACTCAGCTCTCTTATACTTAAACGCACCTGCACTGTGCAGTTGTGTTTTTTTTTTGCGCTTGTGGCTCCTGCTGCCCGCGGATCACAGAGACGCATGGTAAATCTGCCGGACGGGAGGTCTTTGCTGCAAAGTTGATTAAGCATTAGTTCTTAATCCATATTGACTGCGTGGTCAGGTCATCCAAGTTAAGCCGTGTATTCTCCGGGCAGGCAAGAGTTGCTTGCTGTTGAAGCAGAGAGCAGTGAAGCAGCTCAGTCTTCCTGACCTTGTTTACACCTGACATTAAAAATTCAATCCAATAAGTAGATTGTGGTCGGATAGAGTCGCGCTTAAAACATGCAAATAAAGGCCAACTAAGGAGAATTAAGAGGGGCGTCTTTATCAGCCCACGTCAATTTATTGTATAGTTACCTTTGCCTTTATTCCAGCTCTTTGATCAGTAGATGAGAGAATGCACACTGGAGAGAAGACCAGTGCTGTGAAATGCTCCCATGATAATGTCCTCTGACGTCTAAAGTAAACAGTTAAATAGGAGTGTGAACAGAAGAATGAAGTGGATGAATCAATGAAGGAGGGAGCAGCGGGGGGTCGGTTTTCTTTATCACCTCACTGTATTTCATTTGGCCAGCAGCCCCTATGATACAGGCTTACATAAATGCAGGCTGAAGGCAGAGATCATAAACAGAAGAAAGCTTTATTGAGCTGCACAAGAAAATTGCTTTGTTCCGATGTCACAATTAGTAAAAGAGTAGGCTACTTATTCACATGTAAGAATGCATGGAAAAGGTAGAAGTGAAATACATATAGATACATTAACATATAGTTTACAGAATGAGCAGTGGAATGTTAACAGTAGTTAAAGCAGAGCTCTGATGAAGATGCAGAATTAAGTTATTTGCATGAATTGGCTGTAGATTGTGGAACTTGTTATTGGAAGGAAGCAGCTGTTGTAGCAGACTGAGCTCTTTGCCTTTCTGAGTCTGTGGGTGAAAACACTCCTCTGGTCAACCAGAGCGCTGGGTAGAGGGTGGAAGATGTTACGTATGATGGAGAGTAGTTTTGACAACATCCTCCTCTCTGAGACTACATGCAGTCCCAGGACTGAATTACCTTGTTGAGTCTGTTGGTAGTGTGCCTTCCTCAGGCGTCTGCCCCAGCAAACCACAGGGTAGAAGATGGAGAGGGCTGTAAAACATCTGCAGCATGGTGAAGCACATGTTGAAGGTTACTGCTCTGCCACTTTTAAAGTTGACCCCTAAATATCCTATAACATCCTGTACCATCTCCATCTTTTTTTGAGTCTGACACGTCATTTCCCTGATGTGGCAGGTCCCTGTGTCAGACCTGAAGTCTGATGTGTACGGGGGGAAAGAGCAGACATGAGAGTGGTCTGTGTAGGTCCAGGACTGCTCATCACTGTGCAGCTCTGAGGTTATCTGGTAAAGCAGTCCATGGTCCAGGACTCCAGAGGAGCATCAGCCTGTGTGGCAGTCATTTAGTCATTTTCTTCCTTGCCATGGAAGGGTGAAAAAATGAAAAGACCATGATTGATTAACATGAAGACATGAGGTCACAGCTTCACCTCATTGATCATTATGTTTTCAGACTTAGAAATTCTTCCTTTTTTACCAGTGGTCACATATTGTATAGGACTGTCTCTATTATCATATTTCGTTCTGTCCTCAGCTCTACTTAATTAGAATTTCTCTGAACAGCATGAACGACACTGGTAAACTTAAAGTGTGATGTTTCGTGGCACATTATTTTAGCAGATGAAAGTCTGAAAAAACTTGGGCACCGAGTCTTTGCACTTTTCAACCTAATTATGTATTTGAGATGTGTCAGTGGTAAGAGAAAGATAGAATTAATCAAATGACTCACTCTGTGTGGTTTGGTAGACCAGAGAGAGCTTGCTTTAACCCCACTTAATAGAATTCAGTACATACTGTCACTGTTGATACCATACATTATTACTTATGTTGCACAGTAGTGTAGTCATTATCTTGCAGGCAAGAAGCAGTGCCAAATGAAAGAAGACCTTTGCTTACCTGACAATATTTAGAGAAATACACAAATTACCGTGGAAACAAGCAGCCAGCGAGACGGTGTGCCGTGTCACCGCTGCACCATTAAAAATGTCTACTTTTAATGCACCTGGAAAAATTGTACCTTTTCTTCCCATTTTGAGTCCAATCCATTCTTCAGACAGCAACGAAATTGCGCTGAAGTCATTTGAATATCAGCCGATCTCATGCAGAATCAGAGATGCGTTAGATTTGATTAGATGAAACCTAAATGCTGCCCATAGGGAAATTGGATCATTGCAGGGAGAGAATTGGGCACAGATAAGGAATGAGGCAAATGTTGATAAGACTACAAATAAACAGAACCCAAAAAACATATAGAGGATAATAAATCAGAAATGAATTGAAATAGCCTGATTTACAGGTGAGCAGAGGGAGGCGGGGCACGAGTGCAGTTCTCACACTGCAGCATTTTATCAAATTGCTTATTGAATGCATTTAGTTTTGCTTCTTTATCATCATCATTGTTGCTGTTGTTGTTGTTGTTGTTGTTTTTATTACACGGCATCAACTCAATCTCCAGTGAGCTAGAAAGATTTGACAGAAGAGTTGAATAAAGTTTATAGATATCCTGTTAAATTTTCAAAATATTGACCAATGAAGTTCACAAAGGGCGGGGCTTAGCAGGAAATTAGTCATAACCTCAATGACACATAGTCCAATCATCAGAAATCTTGGCAGATATTTTCAGATGTGTTTCACAAAACCAAAGCATCTGAGCCCTCTATGGAGTTGAATCATAAACTGCACTTAAATAGAAATACTAGCAGACTATCACAGAGCAAGTATACCTGAAAACTGTAAGTACAGCATTTGAGTAAATGTTCTTGATTAGATTAGATTAGATTAGATTTGATGAACTTAATAGTCAGAAGGCAATTCTGTTAAGCAGTCTGCCAAAAACCATACAAACTCTCATACATATATACATTCATACAGGTGCATATGGCAGTGAGAGCAAGCAGGTGCCCCCCTGTGTCTGCCACTGAGACTACAAGGTGCACATATAATATATATATATATAATAATAGAAGACCAAGAAGAGCACACTAAGAAATTAGGTACACAATGTATAAGTAAACAGAATAAATAGAGAAATACATTAATAAATCACACTTGGTTACTTTTCCACCACTATGCAACTTTTCTCATTTGAAACATGACATTGAGAAGCTGTAGTGTCTTTCTACGTTGTACAAAGAAGACGTGTCAGAGTGGTCATCTTTCATCAGCATCGGCAAAGAAATACACCACAAAGCCATTTTTAGCATTATATTATACAGCATGGCTGTGTATAGTGAAAAATCAGGCGATATGATCTATACCCTGAAAGGTGGTGATGCTGGGATATATTGGGACAGTTAAAGCAAGGTAATATATTGTGCTTTTTTTTTCATCTCATGATATGAAGAGCACACAATGTTGTATGCATGTTACAGTTTATTTTTCTGCCGTCAGACTCAGAAGAGCTGCAGTTTCATTTGTATTTTACAGTTCTTCCAACCTTCTACATCATAGTATATGAAAAAAGGATTTACTGTTGGTTGGGGGCTCAAACTGTGATGTTTTAGCAAATTGATATTTTCTTACCTGATCATACAGTATATATTTGAATATTGGACCAAGCCTAGCTAATATTTCCTGAATTATTTGTGTATTGTACTTTGCTAATACAATAAGAGTGCAGTGACAGAATCTTAGTTTCTTTTGTGCTGAACATCTGAATCCAGGTCATTTTTTAAACCAGGAATATGATGCTAAGTGGAAACAGAAAGTTAATATTTCCTCTTCGAGACCTTCCCCTTTCCCCTTCATAGCCGTAGAGGTTTAGCTGCCAAGTATGCTGTCAAGACTGTGGATCTGTTTTTCAAATAGCAAGTAGCTTTTACAGTAGCTGCTCCCATGATCTGACCTGATCAGAATCAGAACTGAACGCAGCATGTAAACACCGTGACTGCTGCTGTAATGATGTTTTGGCTCATGCACAGATGTGTGCAGAGATATGCAGAGGGCCGTGCAGGTCAGGAGGCTGGTGGGTTGGTGTAGAAGAGCAGGGCAGATCACAGGAGCAGTTAGAAACAATCCAGAGCGATTGATAGAGACAGTAAGGAGCGCCTGGGCTGAAGCGCTCTGTTAGCTGGCTTGCTGAGGCTGGAGCCACTGTGGCAGCAAGCACTGTACATCTGGATGGCAGTCGACACGAGCAAGTGCTTGAAGCGCTTCTCGGCGCTCCTCAAGGGGATGAGCCGCAGGCTAAATTTGCTGCGGGGCTGCGTCAGCTTACTGAACAGAAGGTGGGAGGCTGGGTCCAGAGTGTAGATGGCTTCAGTTTCCTCCCTACTGCTTTTGCTTTCGTTCATTTTCCATACACTAACAACTTCAAAAAAACATTTGTGGATATGTTAAGGTCAGCTTTACAGTGCCCTGCGATGGATTCAGTCCTGCTTTATTTTTTCCCATCTAATATGCTTGGCACAGGCAGTTGTAAGTATCCACCATAACAGAATTGATTAACACTTGACACCAGAATCACACATGGAAACAAAAAGAGTTGTACAAGGAATTTGTGCCTGAAATGAGTTTGCACACATCCTTTTGTGTTTCCTGCAAGGTGAAGCTGTTGAGTTAACGCAGCTCAAACAAAGAGTGGATCTTGCCTTTACGCAGCTGGTCGTACTGTTTCTGTGAGCGGACTGAATATGGAAGTGGCTTCAGAATGTTTCCTGAAAGCAGGTGGGATCTGAACCCCAACAGTTGATCATCCTCCACGAGAACAGAGCGAACAGACTCCAACATGTGAAGGGTAGGTGGTAAGCAATCAAACGCTGACATCAGTGGGTGTTTTTCTGTGTGTTTCTGCAAAAAAAGAAACAAAATTGTGAAAAAAAGGAAATTTAAACTACAGCAAAACACTCCAATATGAAACTGCCTCAAAAGAAGCAGAACATGTTCTTTTCTTTGCAAAGAAAAGAAGGGCATTTCTTACTGGAGTATTAATCCAGCTTAAGATAAACACTGGTAATGAGGCAGCCTCATTGTCTAAGCGGGTTGCTTCCCTCCCTCTCGCTCTGTATGTGGCTGGGAGAAGACAGTGCTGGCTGTGTTGCCAGGGTGCAGCACAAACTCTTGAGCTTTTTTTGGCCGAGGCCCTCGCAGGCCTATGCATTGTGCCCTTGTCCTTCCTCCATCAGCCCATGTCAGCCAAACACGAGAATTATAGCCAGTTAGATCGAAATTTGGAGCAACAGCTGTTCTTGGATGACCAGCTGAGAGAGCAGAGATGGATAGGGGTGGTGGTAGGGGAGCTGTGGTGTGCTTGTTGTATGCAGCCTTTTGTTAAAGACATTGGGATCATTGTTGATGGGTAGAGTGTGTTTTTTTCTTATCACAGGGCTACAGCTATTCAGTAGGGATCTCAAGGAATAAGAGGCAGAGCTGTTGCTGTAAAAAAAAAAAAAAAAGTCAATGCTTGTGCCCGTCCCCCCCGGTGCTCAGTCCACATGAAGTCATGCAGCAGAATGTCAGGGCAGAGCAGGCAGATGGCAGACAATGGCAGGTAGATATCACCATCTGTGTACAGCGGCCTCATATCAAAATGTTGTAAATGAATATCATGTAAATTGGCCGTGAGGTGCTGTAACAGCCTCTGAGCTGGAGAGTCAGAGTTCAAGCTCACAATAAGATACATTGGAGACTGCATTTCAATGTGAAGCAGTGGGATCTATTTTTCTGATGCACTTCCCCTGAACTTTTTTTATCTACTTTTACCTGCTCCTCTCCAAATGGAGCCATGATCCTATACTATACATATAGAGTTTGGATGAATGTGCACAAACACGTAACGCTTTCAAAATAATTTAAATGTAATTCTTTGTACAATCTTCAGGGCCTTACTTTGACTAACAGGTGACTCCTCAGAATTGTCGTCATGGTGATGTTACTGTAAAGGGCACAGAGCTTTTTTTTTAAAGACTTTCTGGAGTGTTATTGGTGTCGGTCACTTTCCTCTCTTCATCTCTCCTTCTGTTCATATTTGTATGAATATGAAGGGTAACTTTGGTTACAGCTGAGATCGACACTCAGTGACCTCACTTGTTCCTGACAGTTGCCTCGCTGAACTGTACCCACACCCTCTAATATTCATCCACTGTAGAAGCGCAAAGTGAGCTGTAACCAGAAAACACAGAGTCCCTTATTTACAGTTTGTGAGGTAATGTTTTATTATGAACTTACAATAGAATAGTCCATGACAGAAAATGTTTTTGTAGCTTTTAATTATAGTTCTCAGCAAAAAAAATGTGGAATTGGCCAAGAAAAATGAAATCAGTGCATCTATGGTCCTGCTCTCTCTCTCTCCCTCTCTCTCTCTTTCTCTCATTTGTCTGTCATAGTTGGAGTGACGATGGGGAGCACCACTAGCAATCCTGTGGTATTGGTGGGCTGGTAGACCATGAAAAACATCCACATAATTCTTCTCACCAGCCGTGGCTGTCAGTCTCTGTCATTTAGGGTGTGTGTGTCTGTGTCTGTGTCTGTGTGTGTGTGTGTGTGTGTGTGGCCAATCACAATATCAACCTATCAACCCCCATTGTATGGTACGAAGTAGGAACAAAGAGCTACAGAATAAGCTGCGGACTGTTTCTCTCAGTGTATGAACTGAACTCAGATAGACAATAACAAACCCCGTATTTAAGTTCTCTCACATACTGCAAATGGATGAATGTTTAATAAAAAAAAAAGTGTATTGGAAGACAGAACAAAAGAAACAGGGTGGAAATGAGCAAGAGAGTTTCTTTTGTGACACATGCTGCACAGGCTGTCTCATGGCTGCATTGCATTCTGGTCTATTGAGTGTGATATTGCAGGTAAAACTGGTATTTCTACTTCTTCTACATAAGTTGGAAATATCTGGACTTGACATCCATGAAATAAGAAAAATCTTTGTGTTATTGTTGTTCCACAGTCGAATCAAGAGGTTGAGGTGGATATGATTTTTTTTCCCTTAATATGTTTTTTTCAATTAAAGTTCATGATGCTTACCATCACAATGTAATATTAAGGAAATTACAGATATTATGAGATGATGAGTGTCTGTAATTGAGAATTGTTACTCCACAGATGTGAAATTGCTACTTTGCCTGTTTCATAGAAACAGCAAGAGGCTTTATTTGTTTTCTGAAAAGGCAAATTGCAAATTGGAGGTAATTGTTATCCAGTTGTCTTTTTATTCGTGGGAAGCAATTTCCGTGTTGCTTTCTATTTCTGTAGTATTGCTGTAACTATTGCTTTTGTTTTGTTTGTTTTTTCCTTTCTCCTCTGTTAGTGTGTGTTTGGTATTTTCCTAGTTCCACAAATAAATAATTTCTGTCTATTAGAAAGTTGGTTGTAATTGTTTGATGTGGGTCTGAGCAAATCGCTCATTATTAGATTGTGTATAATCAATTTTTGGTCACTGGTGGCTTTTAGAGCTACACTCAGGGAGAGGAGGACAAAAAATCTCAGGAGATGTTGAGATAAACACTGCACCTACATATTGTGAAATGATAATGAGTTCTACCTTTCTTTCTTCCCTGTCATGCTCAGACAGACAGACAGACTTTATTGTAGAGGAAAGTTCTGAAATGCTGATATTAGAAATGCGGATAAATGTTGTGGTGTAAATGTGTCATGGGCAGAAACTGCTTGCTGAATCTGATTTTTGTTTATTTTTCATACTGTAGCTGATGGAAATGTGCTGAATAAAGTCTTTAGTTTGCACATAGCTTCCGCTGAACTTCCTGGATTACAAATATTGCAATGTCATCACGCAGCGACGATACCTACAGTTGCACAAAAGTGAAGGCAGAGCTCATTGAGAAGGCCCACATAGTTTCCTAACTTGCAGCGAGGTAATCATGTGACTCAGTGGCCACAGAGGTCCTTGCCAGGGAGGGCTGATTAATAAGCAACAGGGATAGTGACTTCAGACTGTGTCCATTCACCAGGTTGTCGTGACTGAGGAATGCTACCTCCTTGAGAAACTCACAGCTTGCACTCAGCACAGTGTGTATCTCTGTGAGAAATGCGTGTCCATGTGTGTATTCATATCTGTTATACAGAACAATGAGATGGACTAAAGGCACCTTGAACAGCTTGTACAGAGGGGTCTGTTTACTCATAGTGGACAGAGCAGTACTGGTCTGACAACTGTCAAAATTCACTGATCAGGCTCTGGTGTTGTAGTGTTGGCCACTGAATACTGGAGCCACGGCAGTTGTGTTTTTGATTGAAGATAAAAATTGCCATAATTGATTGTATTCAACCAATTCTTTATTGATTAACTCAAAACTTCCTTATCAATTATCTGTTTGGGAAAAAAAGCAGGCCAAGTCAAGTTCCAAAATGTACTCTGATAAAATGTAGAAAATTATATGGGATGGCTGAAGACATGATGTCTCT
>OMNW01035255.1:0-10852 GCA_900303245.1 Selene dorsalis | reverse complement strand
CCCACCACCACCCACCCATCCCCATATACATACATGCGGAGACAGGAACCAAGACAGATCCTTTTATAGTGAGAGACTACTTGGAATTTAACAAGGCAGAAGTGTCAATATTATCCCCATCGATCTCCAGATAGAGGCCACCTCAAAGTTCAACACCCACAATGTGCCAAGAGTGTGTTGCCTGCAAAGCCTGCCAGTGAAAAGGTGAGCTGTTTAAGCCCATCCGCTGCTGGAGACGTTGCACAGAGAAACCTCACTGAGCTATCACATCATAGAGCTAATCACGGCTTTGATTTCTGCACGTGATAATAAAGGATTAAGCCACCAAATTCACTCGCGTGAGACACTGTCATTTAAAAATCGACTCTCGACAAATTCCTTACATCGGCTAAGGATTTTCAAAATCTAGCTGGCTCTAGCTGAGGGAATCTGAATCCCTGACTTGCTTCTGATTTGCTGACCTCTAAAAGCCAAATTTAACATCAACACAGGATAAATTCATTTATGACATCTCTTTCTGAAACCATTAGTGGTACACGCTATGATAAATGCTCTGTAGGCGTAGAGTACAGTTACTATTAACAATGATGACATTGTAAAGAATAATGATTCTTTTGTTCACCTTAGCCATGTAACCCCTCCTTTAGCATCGACAAGCCAGTTCCTTTTCAGTCTTATGACAGACATTGTTATGACAACTACAGCAGCTGAGCCAAGACTTCAATTTCAAAGCTGGTGACATCAGCTACAGAAAACACCTTGGATACTTACAAAATACAGTGAAATGTTGCATTGTGGTTAGGTGTCATTGCCTTTTATTGGTGTGCCCCTTAAGAAATATGTCCAACACCCATGCCAGGATACGAGTAGACTTAAGGCTCATTAATCTGTTTAGGGTATGTTTGTTGTGTGCATGAAGCTATCCCTCTGTAACACAGAGAGCATCCAAGGATCAGCATCTGAGGCAGGGCAACACCTCGCTGTTTAATTCAGGGATTTTCTCTGACACTAGTGTTTCTTTTGAAGTGACATGGAGATATTCAACTGTTACTCTTCACTACATTCATATTCAGCTGACAGTGTACAACACCTTAACTATGTGGAGGCAAACTCTCATTAATGTGTGCATACAAACACAAAAAAATATTTAGTGGCCACTGCATCCCATGTAATTACCAGTAACCACCTTGAGTCTACACTGTCTCCTTCTGTGCTTAACAGACTCACATGATATTCAATGTATGGACACTTTATCATTCTCACTAGTGCAATACTTTATTTTATGTAATTCCCTGTCTTACCTGCTCTGTAAGGACATCTCATCTACCTCCATCCACATTTATCCATGAGCAATCTTAATTTTACCATGTCTGACTCTATAACAGCATATATTAGTGCAATATACAGGTGAGGACAAAATGATTACCACCCCCTATAAATGTTTTCTTTTTTGTATGTATTTCCCAAGTGCTGTTAACAGAGCAAAGATTTTTTTAACACAGCCTTTTCAAACATCATAGCTTTATTTTGACACTTGCATTAATTTACTTTCCACACAGAAATTAATTCTCAAGAACCAAAAGCTACCAGGGTCAAAATTATTACCCCCCCTGATGCTAACACTCTGTTGTGTATCCTTTTTGCTGGATAACAGTGTACAGTTGTTTGTTTTAGTTTTCGACAAGTCTCTGACACATCTGTGAAAACCCTGCCCATTCTTCATTGGGAAATCTCTCAAGCTCCTCCAGATTTGATGGCCTTCTTAGCATGGACCTTGGTCTTCAGTCCACCAAACAGATTTTCAATGGGATTCAAATCAGGGCTTTGTGCAGGCCATAACACACACCTTGGTCCTCTGGAGGTAGTTATTCACTAGGAGCGACCTATGTTTTTGTTCATTGTCATGCTGGAAGAGATAACAACAACCCAGACCCAGTACTGCTGACTGCTTACAAAAAAGTGAAATTTTCATAGGGCGGGCTAATAATTTCATCCTAAACTGTATATTACACTACAGACTTGTGTTAGCATTCAAATTGGTTAAATGAGAATAATGTACTTTCAACCACATATACTCCTTATTTAAGTGTTTTGTTTATGTTATTTTGTTGCTGTCTGCTTTTGTAACACTTTATTTCACCCCTCTGGAAACATAGATCATCTTCTCCCATCCTGCCTCTACAGGCACACACATTACTGCCACACTGTTGAGATTCAAGAATAAGGCGAAGCTCTGCTGTTCAGATTCTATGCATAATATTCAGACCATAAAATTCAGACCAAGTACAGGATGTGCTTCTGGAGATCCATTTACCGGCCTGTAATGTGAATAGCACCTACTTCACTGGAAATGTGATGCACACTTGTGTTACTGGCAAGGTGACTGAAAAGCTCTCAAATGATGCACTCAAACGAGACTGATAAAACGAAACAAGGGCTTTGCATTGTAACTTCCCGACACTGTGTCCGCCGTGGGTATGCAGGGTGGCTCACATGAATTAATAGCTTAACACGCAGACTTCAACTTAGAGGCTTACCTTGATAATGCTGCTCCTGCGTGGTATTTCGTTTTTGCCATCCACTCCGACAGAGGTGTTGGCGGTTTCCACCCCGGCTTGGCTGCCAGGTGCGACGACGGATCCCGAGCCGACCATATTTTCTGATATCCCACAGTCTCCATTCAAGACCGACACTTCGCAATGCGTCTTGCCAGCTGCCTCGTCGCTGGGCACGGCCGTATCCTCAAGACTCAATGGAGAAAGGCTTCCGTCCTTCCCAAACTCCGCCATAGGCACTTCGAACACACACACACACACACTCGCACACGCGCACACACAGGCTGGCAAAGCTGCTGTGTAGCAAAGCCGTATGTTTCAGCTTTACTCCAATTTCCTGACTGGCCTATTGCCTCGTTGTATCATTTGCCCCGAAATTCTGCCATATCATCTCTCGGTGCTCATATGTGTCAGGTTCCTACGGGCAGAGGGGCTCGCTCCGTGCATTATGCTCTGTGAAGACAAACCACGGCGATTAGCATAATTAGGAAACATTACAATACGTTACAACGACCGTAACGCTTTTAAATAGCAGCGTCCACGGCCACGAGAAGAAGGCGTGAAGCTCAAGTGTTCACTACTCAAATTTCGTGTGCACCGAAAGCGGATGTTAACTTGAAATCAGTGAACGTTGTCATTATACAATATGAGACATGCTTCCCCCTATATATATATGTATGTATATATATTAGCATCTTCATCAAGTTTTTGTTCAACACATTTCCACCGTGTACATCCCACAGACTGCTCCACCGTGTCCCTTGTTTACAGTAGTAATAACCCACCCTCCCCGCGGCAGAGCAGTGGTCGGTAATGTTTAATTACATGGATTTAAAATTTACAAAAGCATGTTAAGTTCGTTGTGAGCTGAGTGGAACTGCTGCTGCCTTCACGTACCTGCCTTTAGAGCTGTCGTCTCTGTCCATGTGAAGGATGGTTTTGCTTTTTAAGTTGCTGCTGCTGCTGGCTGAAGGGAGCCAGACCACTGTTTGGTGTCTGAGCTGAGCCGTGCTGTGCTGTGCTGAGCCGAGCTAGTTAGTTAGCTAGCTAGCCCCACTCGCAAGCTAGCAATGTGAAGTTAGTTTTCACAACCAGCTCAAAAGTCCAGCCAATACAACCAGTGGCGTTCAGATGGTTACCAAACAAAGGGAGGAATTTCCCTTTACCAGCCTCTTAGCCCCGACGGGTTATTGGTCATATCCCGTGCTTAAGTTTCAAATAATACAAATATTTCCTTAAAAAGTGTCTGCCTCGTAAACTCCTCTTGAAAGGACAATCGCACAGGGAAGTCGTCTCCCAGGAACTGACTCGTGTCTGTGTTGTGAACGCGCTACAACCTAAACACACTGTGTTGTCAATCAAACCTTTTGTTTTTGTTTTTTTTTCCACCGGCACCAGGAAACACCTCCTTTACGGTTTCTACAGCACAAGCAGACCCTGAACGTCACATACAGTCAGGGCGTCTTTTATATAAACCCCTGTGTTTTTAATCTAGACATTACTAATACAGGTTTCATCTTTATCTTAATCACCATGGGCAAAAGATGTCATCTCTCTCTCTCTCTCTCTCTCTGTGTGTGTGTGTGTGTGCGTGCGTGTGTTTTAAAGATACTTTTCAGTTATTAGGCCTACTATGTCTTTGAATTTATTGGGACAATTAGCCTACAGGCTATACTGTAACACACAATAATAACACCATGTTCAGTTTACAATGCAGATGCTTAAGTCAACATGAAAATACATGCAAATCAGCAGGAAGGTTTAAAAGAAAATACATGCAAAACAGCTAAAACACAAAACTCAACAATAAACCCTACTAAATATGTTCAAACAACACAAAGCAGACAATTGAACAAAAACACATAAATCAGCAAAATTGCCAACAAGTTCAATAAAACAAAGAATAAAAGCCAACAAGACAATGCATACAAAAAAACAAAGAAAGGCCAAACCCAACATGAAAATGCAAAACTGCACACAAGCCAACAAGGAAATGCATCAATAGAAAAACCACACATAAAGTCAAGCATGGAAATCCACACAAAACAATACAAAAGTCAACAACAAGATTTTGATCAACAACAAAATCACACACCCAACATAGAGATGCATACAAAACAGCACAAAATTCAACACACAAAACAACTGAAATCTTGATATAGTGATTACCAAACATCGAAAACACAAACTAGTTGATTTTTTTTCTTTATTTTGAAATACCACTGAACATGTAGATGTTATTAATAATGGGAAAGCCTATCTACAGTACTAAAGGTGACTGTCAGTTTCACATACAGTAAGTTATAGGAACGAACCGTATCCTTGTGGACAAAAAGTCTGTTTACAGAGAAGACATTCCTCAGACACCATTACATTTCAGAACAGAGAGAAAAGCTGCATGAAAAGCCTTGATAATAGAATGCACCATTGCAGGGTTTTCATCACCAATAGCAGTTTTGAACCTATATACCTGGTTAAGTAGTTGCTCTGAATGTAACTTTTCTCCTTGGTTTGCCTAAGAATGTTAAGTGTATAATCGTTTTGTGTATTAGTGACTGTTAATGCTGCTGATGTCAACTGTGTTCAGAAGCATATGATGTCCCTCAAGGACAGCACTTATATCCCAGAGAGACTCACATGACAATTGTTCTTATGTTTAGAGTCACATTGTGTGTCAGCTCTTCCTCTTTATGTGGACAGTGCATGAAGGTGATGGACTAATCTCAGTGATGAAGTAACAACCCTAACAGTCTCTTGTGCTGTTGCATCAGGGGTCTTGTGAAAATTAACCCTCCCACATGAACAGGCAAAGTCATCACAAATCAGTTCTTTGGAGATTGACGAGATCATTGAAATGCTGGTTTCACATGGTACCACATGTACCTTACATGAAGTTCACAAAGCCAGAGACTATTACCAAGAGACAGAGAGTGAGTGATGTCAGATTATCCGATGCATTTTTTTTTTCACGAGCCAATGGTTCAGTCAAAGGCAGAGAGACTAAATATTGTGGGGTGCAGAAGCAGGTGTGGTGAGTTGTGCAACAGAGCCATCTGCTGGAATACAAAGGTTATTGTGCAGCAGAGCTTATTATCTGTTGTGCTGAATGTCCTCCCTTGTTTTTAATACCTGGTGTGACCTGTAAAAACAGAGTAATACCTACTTGTGTGCAGTGCATATGTCCATGGGTTGTGAAGCCATCAACCAAGTAGACAGACAGAGACATCATTTTCTGTGGCACATGTCTGAGTTGTCTTTGCTTGCTTCTCTGTGGTTCATGTCTTGTTCACTATTGTCAGCCCCCACCCGACAAGCAACTGATCTAGGCTGTGACACACATGGCATAGTTTAAGAGATTTTGAGCTGAAGTCTTAACAGGAAATGATAAAAAACTGATTTTTAAGATTAGAGATTAGACAAGCAGTATTTACCCTGCTTGTGTTTCATGTGTCATTTGAGTCTTTTAAATCACAAAGGTGCTTGTATACGTAGCTATGTGTTAATGAATGCATTGTAGGCAATATCAGAATGTTATATGCAGTATTATAACACAAGTGTTTTTTGTTGTTGTCAAATTGTTCTTCCAATCAGCAGGAACACTGAGCACTTTGAACTAAGAAATTAAGATGATGTTAAGGGGAAGGTTTATGAGCTCCCTAATTATAATATTGAAGATGGGACATGATGCTGTGTGTGTGTGTGTGTGTGCATGTATACTCAGGGCTCCAGAAAGACTTGGCTCAGCTCTGGTTGTCACAGAGGACTTGGCACCAAACCTCTGCTGGCAACTGTTATGCAAGTCACTGCACCAAAACAGTTTCCTTCTAAATCTGTATGCTTGAGGATGATGTAACACTAAAACTGGCCCCTCTACCTGGAGATTCTCAATGAGCTTTTCTTTTGAGAGAGGTTTTTTTTTTTTATTATTATTATTTTTGACTGGCTGCACCTGTTCTGGTTGATAGTGTCACATCAAGGCCATATAGTTGTAACTTACCACTTCATTAACGCCCCACAGTGTTAATCAATGGGCTGGCTGTCTGATGAGCTTTATAGCAACAGAGCAACTTCAACATTAACCACAGGTCACTGTTCACTGCTGCAGTAGTAGCCTTTACTGCTGATGGTCAGGTAGTCTTGATGTTAGTGCAGAAACCATTAACACAGCATTTGCATATTATCACCTGTTAATAAATGTTAACAGGAGTTTAAGTTATCCAATATTGAATTTAAGTAAAATTTTCACTCTACCTTTATCTCCATGTTGGTTTCCACCAACCCTGAGAAAATAGTTGCCTGTTAAGCTGCTAAATGTTTGCTAAAAGTGCACCCCTGTTACCCAGTTTTATCTCTCTGCTATTTGATGCGGGGAAGTCATCATGGGTTTATTGTGTATTTTACGCTGAGAACTCCTGCTTGCTGTCGGTTGCTGGAAAAGTCTTTCAGGGAAGTGGTGACAGAAAAGCAAAGATATTACCTCGACAGATCCTTAGAGCAGAGGGAAACTGTGCAGTCAGGTGATAATTCTGAGCAATTTCTTTCACATTACACCTAATCATTTGGTCCTTTGTTAATATAAGAATATTGATTGGTGCAGCTTTACGCACAGGAGAGGTTAATAGTCACTCAAAGCAGCAATTTGTAACATTTATATAGCGTCAGGTAGTTTATCCGATGTTTGAAGTAGATTTTTCTGGTTGTCTTTAGAAAAAATCCCCTGGTCAACATCTCTTAATGTTGGATCTCCAGTCATGATAACAGTTTTTTTTTCTATGGGAATAAAGAAACGACATATGATAATGTTCATTCTCTCTCTGACCATCAGTCACAAGGTCACATAGTTCAGAGGAAATCTTTAGGTCTCTGAGGTAATAATCCTGGCATATGTGGAGCAAGGTGAGAGGGCAAACAAAGAGTATAGAGAATAAAAGAAGGAGAAATACATCACTGTTCATCTGCTGTTTGATTTGTCTTGCTGCCGTTGGTATATAAAGCATGGTTGTATCAGAGTATGGTCTGAATTGTAATATTTTTATTCAGTATTTTATCACATACATGGTTATAGTAATGATACAGTAGAACATATTGATTAAAGATTTACTATAGCTCTACATATCCACTTGCACTTATGGTGACTGTGGCTCATATCATATTATGTGTTAATAACTATTCCAAAACATCCTCTAAACCCAAGTTTTCCAGTCATATCCTGCAAACCGTACATGTAACTACCAACAAATTATTTTCTTTAGGCTATTGGAATGATTTCAGTGGTGCATTGACATGCTGCAGGGCACCAGAGAGACACCAGCTTGTTTTTGCATCCATGTATGATTTTCAAGGTTGGACAGTTCAGGTACTTGTTTATGTAAGGACACGGGTTGGCTGAAATAAAAAAAGAAAACAGACACGGTAATGATAAGGTTAGCCCACTGCCTATTTCATACTTAAAGGAGACATATAATGCACCTTTTCCACAAATTAAAATAGTTCCCAGGTGTCTTAAAGACATGTCTGTGACATGCTTCAGTCAAAATACCCCAAGGATCAAACATCACAGCTCATTTCATCTGCTCAAAACAGCCCTGTTCAGAACGGCTGGTTTCAGTGCCTGTCCCTTTAAATGCAAATGAACCACTGCTAGCCCCGCCCCACCCCCTTCTACCGGCATCAATGCTCACAGGTAGGGGTGGTATTATGCAAATTCAAAAACTAATGACATCAGTGTCAGACAACCGAGGCATAAACTCGGATTTCAACCTAGGCAGCCTGCAAATTAAGAGATTACTTTGTCAGTTCTCACATTTTGGGGGCCAGAAGGTAAGACAAACCCAAAGATATGTTAAAGAGCCTTCAAAAAGGGATATTTCCATGATATGTCCCCCTTAAGTAGACAATATTGTTGTTGTCATGCAGAGATTGCACATTGTGTGTTTGTCACAGTGTGTTTCTTACTGCAGAGCTTCTCTTCACAGGCATCAGGGCAGGAAGCACATGGAGGTCCAGCCTTGTAAGGTGGCCAAGTCCTGAAGTTTCCTCTGTTATAGACAACAGACAACAAAACTTACAAACAGCTCCCTTAAGCCTCCCACTAATTTACTGGTTTGACACATGTAAAACAAGTTTATGGCTTTTGAATGTGTGGAGCATGAATGAGTAGCACATACGCTCGATAGTAGTGGCAGCCGTAGAAATAGATGTTGTTTGGACACAGCTTCACTCCACAGCCGACTCTGTAAGAGCTGTTCCACACCACCTGACAGCAGAAACACTGTCGTTTTCAGTGCCACTTTAATTTGGGAACTTGTTGGTAGTTATGAACATTGACTGTTTAGGATGTCAAAAAAGCACTGCAACATTCATCTTTGTAAACCAATAGTAACCTAGGGGGTTACTACCCTCAATCAATAGGACTTGTGAGAAACTTGCAACAGCTAATTATTTTTAGTCATTTAGTAGCAACAGAGAGAAGCTGAGAGCACAACATTGATTTATCTTTTAAGCTATTATTTACAGTTGCTTATTCAAAATCACCCTTTGTTTGGAGTTGTGTTTCTGCTCACCACCAATATTCACTCTCATTTTACCTCTGTTTTTGTTCTGGACCAACCCCTGACAAAACTAGCTGCCATATTTAGCAGCTGGGGTAAAGGGTAACTGGTGTACTGTATGTTTACAGAGCTTTTTTGTTGGAAACAGCTGCCAGCTGTGGCCGATAAGACGTTAAAGACGTTAAAATGCACCAAGGAGGTCAGATAACTGGAGTGACATAATTCTCTGCGGCTTCATCACTAAAAGCAGCACCTTTCTCAAACAAGTGGTGATTTGATCCGTTGTTATTATGGCTGCTTCAGTTCAAAGAAGACTGCATAATCATTAAGTATCAAAACAACAGAAATAAAGCATGACTTTTTGTCAAATCTGCCATCTTAGTCAACATATTAGAGATGTCCTTACCGTAACATCTAAATATTACCTGTGTGTAGTGACCGGTGACTTGACCAGTGATTGATCCATTGGGATACGAGTAGTGTAACACCTCGCTGTGCCAGGTGCTGATGACATCAGTCCATGAGTAGGGTGAGGATGAATAGAACAGATTCTCACCTAATTCATATCCTGCTCGATGGTGAGAAAAACATGGCAGCACTGATTAACGCGTGTCTGCAAATACACAGTTTTGTTTTCATGTCTTGGTAGATTAGATTATTTAGATAATAGTTCATTAGTTCATTAAAATGCCTATTGGTGATAATCTCCTTAATGATAACATATCCTACTCTGTGTAATTTGTTATTAAAAGAAGTTATGATGCTTGAAGATAAGATAATGTTCACAGCGACTCTGACCAACAGTCACAAGGTCAGTCAGTTCACAAGGAACCTTAATGTCTCTGAGGTTATATTCCCACCATCTGTGGAGCAAGGTGAAAGAGAAACAAAACAATAGGAGGGATAAAGGGGTGAGAAATAGGCCTATGTACCTTACCATTTAGCATGCGGGTTTGTGGGCTTCCGTGAGCCAGAATACATTTGTCAACCCAGGCCTGAGCACTGACTGCTACCTCTGCACTGTAAGCCTGTAAAAAAAACACTAAATTACACAACAAATCAAAGATTTCTTTCCAAATGGACACTCCAAGTAGAGTAATTGAACACAAAATATTGGTTTTGTAAACTGTATCATCTGTAGACTTGGCAGGAAAAAGACAAGAGTCATCTTACTTTATTTAAAAGAAAGTCCTTGATGAAGAGAAGTCCAGTCTTTTTTCTGCCCAGTCATTTTTTCACACAGCTGATGAGCATCTAAATTTTATGATAGGAATCTTTAAGTCTATCTGTTCCTCTCTCTATATATAGAGAGAAGGTGATATGTGTCATATATAGATAGAAAGATAGACAGACAGACACAGACAGATACACTACTCTCAAAAAGTAATGGATATTCAACTTTCAGGTGAAATTTATGGAAAATGTACAAAGTTGATGCTACAGTGATATTATATCATGAAAGTAGGGCATTAAAATAGAAGTATGGAATGGTAAATTCTTCATCTCAAACAATGTACTGAAACAAAAGCTAACAACAGTGGTGGGTATACCACAACAAAAAATGTCAATGTGTCAATAAGTTGTCATTGGACCAAAGGACGTCCACCTCTCCGTGTTTCTGTGACTCTTCCAGTCTCTGTTTCTCTGTTCAACCTGCTTATGACACTCTGTGACACTCAAAGCTTAGTGGACACAACATGTTATGTTATAAGTACTAAAACACTGACATGACAAAAACAACAGACA
>OMNW01035254.1:0-12698 GCA_900303245.1 Selene dorsalis | reverse complement strand
CCATCATCCCAGCACTGATCCCTCCTCTGGTAAAATTACCACCGGGTCCTCTCTGGCTCTTATAAGAGAAAACACCTTTTGTGAGGTAGACACCTTTTGGATCCCAGACACAAAAACGTTTCATTTTCTCTTGCCTCCCCCTTATTGCCTCCGCCGCTTCTCTAATCACTCGTTGCCATTCTCTATCTTTCCCCCTTTTTTCTCTTTCTCCACATGCTTCATTGAGAGCGATAGAGCAGCATTTCTCGGCTTGTGCGGGTTTTTCTGATTTTCCTGGAGCCCCTTTGATATGGAAATTAAATGACTCCACTCGGTGTCAGAGAAGCTGAGGCACAATCCCAGTGTTAGTGGTTTCTTTCTTTTCTTTTTTTTTTTAAAAAGAAGAAAAAAGTTCCTTTGCTTCAGCAAAAACATTGTCAAGAGCCAGGGAGAGAAGACACAATCACAACCGCATGATTAGAGCAAGGCGTTTTGCTGAGCATTATTGAATTTGATATGTCCACTTCCACAAAGGGAACTTCTTCAAATAAGCACCTCGGGGAGTGAATTTCGATAAATGCCGGTTCGCCTCTAAGTTGCTTCGCTGCCATTTCCCCAGAGTAAACTCAGCTCGTTCACCTGAAAAGTGACGCGCTGTAAAGAATGAAACAGAAATAGTGCAGTCCTAATGAGCTCATGTGAACACAGCTGTTTGAAAAGTGACAGCAGCAGCATTAAAACCTCACCAGTTTGTTAGCATTTCAGAGCTAAACCCTCCTTCAGTGACAGTGACAGCAGATGAAAAGAAAATGAAACACTTATTGAATCTGTTTTTTTTTTCCCTAAAGGCACCTATGGTGACAGAGACCCGGTGTAACAAACTGCAGCACACCCAGTGCATCACAGCTGGATGCGGTCGAAACTTTATAATCATTGACAGCGAATTTCAGCTGATGAAACGTATTTGACCTCTGGGTGTGCCTCGTTGAGGTAATGAAATTCTGAAATAAAGCCAGGCCATCAGGGAACCGCCTTAATTTCCCTGTTCAGTTTAAGGTCTTAACTTTAACCTTCCCTGCTGTTCTATTTTATTACTGAACACATTATAACTCTGGGATACGATGACACAGATCAGTGGAGTCCTAGAACTATATGGGACTCAGTGCAGGGAGAGGGACGTCTGAAGCAATAATCTATTTTAGTACAACATAAGGATTTATGTGCAAGGCTGGATTACTGACAGGGCAAAGTGGGCGTCTGCTCTTGGCTGCAGAAGCTCAGGGGCCACAAGAGCCGCAGGCTGAGTTTGTGTCAACTGGTTTGTGCTAATTTCATTGAAACTTTTTTTTTTTTTTGCAAAAATGCAGTACAGGAGCATTATGTCAACTTATACCTAACTTTCATTATAAGAGCATTTCACATCAAGGGCCCTAAATTTAGACCAAAGGTCCCTGTCTGTAAGGCTTTTGCTTTTAGATATTTTATTAGAGAAACTGCAATGACCAAACTAGTCATGCATTATGTCATTGTATTACTTATAGATGGGATTATAATGAATATGAATGATTTTCTTTTTACTGGGAATTCAAAGGATTCACCTCAAGGACCTATGGAGGGTCCTAGGCTTCATTTCAAGAACCACTGCACTTGAGGAAGACTTTTAAGAATGTCTGACAGCACCTCACATCCAAAGACTATAGGCCTCATTTACTAAAGGTTTGCGTGCGTAACAACTTCTTTTATCTCTGCGTTTCCTAACGTCTCGGTAATTTCAGCAAATTGTAGCAGTTTTTCAGGTGTGTTAAAAGTCCGTTGAGTGCCGTTATACGAGTGTGACCCGAGTGTCCCACCTGAGCTCTGTGCCACAGCTGCAGCTCCAGCCCAGTGAATGACAGCAGGTATCCCAGTTACCTGCTCAGCTACAGTGAACTGCACCTGCTGCTCAACACTGGTCAGAGCATCTCTTCCCCATTTGTTGAGGTTTAATGATATTTTCTTTTGTTCTTCACCTTCTATCTCCTCATCTTCTCTTCACTTCATCTGTTCTCTTCTTGTTTTACCAACCACATTTACTTTCTCACAGATAATCCTCCACGTTTCTTCTGCTGCAGCTCAACAATATGTTTATTTGCTCCTCTCTATTAATCCATCAGATCAAATTTCATTCTGTGTTTGTGTCCATCCAGCTCTCTGTCCACACTCTCCATGGTGGAAACGATTACCACACGCAAAACCCTCATTTAAATACTGCGGTTTGTGCTTGTTGTCATTTAGTGGGTTACTTATCACCTGTTTTGCGTAGTATGTACCTTTTCCCCCAAAATACACATACCACAAAACATACCACAACAAATAAGTCTTGATGATAGTATGTGTGTTTAAACCATGTGCTTCACAGGATGTCTACAGCGTGTATGTGTGTGTGTTATTGTATTCTGTTCCCACAAAGACTTTCTCCTGTTGTCCCCCTCTATTTTCACATGTTGGGTCTTTTTTCCAGACTTCCTCCATCCAGCTCCATAGTCTATATCACTTATCTGTGCAGGGTCACAGGGGCCTGGAGCCAATCCCAGCTGACAGAGGGCAAGGGCAGAGCACGCCCTTGTCAGGTCACCAGTCTTTCTCTGGGCTGACATGTAGAGATGAACAACTCACACACTCATGTTCACACCTGCTCTCTCAGCATTGCATGTCTATGGACTATGGGAGGAAGCTGGAGAACCCAGCGAGAACCTATGCAGGCCTGGGAATTTAACCCAGAACCTTCTTGCTGACAGGCAAGGGTGCTAACCACAGCACCACTGTGCTGCCACTGCATGAAATTCACTTGTGAATGTACATCAGTTATTCATCTAGCTAATCAGCAAGACAGATTTGTGATGAGTTAACTATAGGAAATTTAGTTTGTTTCTTCATCAGGACAGAGGTCATTACTACAAGCTATCAGCTCAAACAGCATTTTAACACTCCAACATAAGTAAAAGATCTGCTAGCTTAGCCAGCTTTGCTATTGACTCTCCAATGAGGCTAAACCCCAATCTTCAAGTAATTTAGAAATCCCTTCATAGTTAGATGGTAATACTACACCGCTTCATTTAGTAATTGTTTCAATAATTCCTTTGTGGTGTGCTTGGTGATGTTGCCTTTAGGTTTGTGGTGCTCTTCACAATGATTTTATTACTACAGGCCAGGAAATCAGTCTACATGTCAGTCATTAGCGACAGTTTTGCTTGTGCTTTTTCTGTTGCAGTGCGTTGTTTAGCTCCTACAAATACAGCAGGTAGGTGCCTAACCAGATCTAGGCTGGCACCATTAACAGTGCCTTCATGTGTGCATTGCTGGTGTATACAGGGGATCAAGAAGATGGTTTGGGCATGCAAGGAAGAGGAATGTGCAGCAGAGAAATTCAAAGAGAGACATTTGGATCATTTCAGTGTTTGACATATTGTATAATCACGTGTTGTTTCGTCAGCAGAAATGCAGAGATTTTGTTAGTTTTCCTATTTGTCAACAATATTTTTGACTCTTCAACATCCAGTCCTCTTTAGAGAGGACTCATTTGTCTTAACAAACAAAAGTCTTTAGCAATTAGACGCTGTTATGATACAGTTACATGTGAAAAGGGAGTGAGGCTTTGCAGAGTATAGGAAATCCCCAAGGGTCAAGACACTGGTGGTGGCTCTGAAGATAGGTGTGGTTGTGATGATGACTTTGGCCTGACTGGATACAAAGACAGAGGTGGATGAAGAAGAGGATTTTGCTGAAATCCACCTGGATATGAGGACTAGAGGTGAAAGGGGCGGAGTGTTGCAGGAAGCACACTGAAATGACAACACACACAGCAGGAGAGAAACAGCTGATTTTATACTGGGACAGGACAAATCGATTGGCTAGTCTAGATCGTGGCAAGATCTGATTGGTTGCATGTCTGGAGTCTGCTGATTAGGAAAAGTAGGGTGAGAGTAAAGCAAAGCAGAGGATTGAAAACAGAAGCAATGTAGAGAAAGTCTTTCTGAATGATGTTACGCTAAGCTTCATGTGACAAATACAGTTTCATTAATCACTATATAGTGCCCTTCTGTGGAGGCTGAGATACAGGAACATTGGACATAAAGGCCAGGAGCTATGATGTTGTTCCTCTAGTGGTGCCAGTGTCTGTCAGATTCAGCACTATCAGTCAGATTGCATGATGGATGCCTGACGATCTCTATCCAGACTGAGACATATCATCAACTGGCACCACCCATCTGTGCACTCTTATTTTGAAAAAAACATCAAATCGAGCTCCAGCAACAGCGCTGGACAAATTGCAGTACTCCATCAGCCAGTGGGTCCTGGATAATATAACGCTGTGCTACACTTGGCTGGTTTGCAGAAATACAGTGCAGTGGCGTTCATGTCAGTCCTACAGTAAAGTTTGTGGCAGTAGTCGATCTAGGATTTTTCTAAGTAAGGTGCCATCAAGGGGCCACATTTATCACACAGGGGCCAAGTATTTGTCCAATATGCATTCAGTACCAGCATTTCGTACGCTCGCATTTGCCCCTACAAAAATAGTATAAAAGTCCAAGTATTACGAATATACGTTCATATGAACACATTTCAAATGACCCAGTGGCTCAGCACAGTGACCAAGCTTTGATAAATACACATGATCCACATGGAGCTGAAAACAGCAGGGTTACTACGGCTGAGCCAGCTGACATGTGCTCAAGAGGTACAGAGGAGACCTGTCACAGTCGTACGGTGCGTTTCATTATCATAAACTTCAACCTCAAAGCTCCCTGTCCTCAGACTGTCTGCTTCTCTGACCATCACACAGGAAGAACATGTAGCTTGCTTGTGTGACTGGTTACTGAGTTTTATATCAATGTTTACACCAGTCTGAATTGTCAGTGCTTTGTTATGCTGTCATTATAATTAATACATGCTAAGTAAGAAGCCTGTAAGTTTAACAAATTAGTATTATACTGTGATTTAAGTAGTTAAATAAAAAGATGCCATTCATACCAGTTGAAGCATTATATAATATCATCATAATATATAGGAGTGGCCAACAGGAAAGACCAATATATTTAATTTATCATATATTGTGTTGGTCATAATATAGAACAAGTTATTGTTTGTGTCTGTTGATTAAAAAGTTGAAATATTTCCATGTTTGTATAATCTGGGTCACACTCAAACACTTTATGTAATTAAAAAAAAAAAGTATAGACAGTGAAACTCAATTTCAATTTTCCATTTGAACACGTGAGCAAAGGAAATACAAGAGTATTCAAAACATAAACTTTTCACAGAATATATCTTACACTGAACAAGTAGCCTGTAACCTGTTTTGTTTTGGGGGATTGGAGAAGTCATGATCACTTTTTGAGAGATGTTGAGTTTATAATAGGTGTGTATTGCAAGGAGCTTTCAGGGCTAAAAATCACCTAAAACCTGTCACCGCTGCCACAGACTACACTCTACAAGCATGATTTCCCCACAAATGTAGACAAACTTGTCCCCTCTCAGAAAATGAGCAGAAAAAGCCAAGTGACTTACAGAATTTTCACTGCGAGCCTCTTAGTGGGGCCAGATCCCTCCCTGCTGCCAGTTGACTCCAGTACAAACATTAAGGACAAGCGGATGGGTGCAGTTGATTTTCTGATAGGTGCTACCATTTTGTAATGAAAAATCCGAATGCAAGGCAGAATCCTTCCCCTCTGTGTGTGTGTCATGGGATTGTTCTTCTTCGTCTTCTTTGTTTTACTGACGGGCTACAAACCAAAAAGGTGCATGCTGCCACCTACTGCACTGGCTGTAATCAAATGATCGTCCTCTTCTGTCAGCGTTACTGACAGTGGACCTGCCTAAAGCCCCTTTCCCATGGCCAAAATACCCATTTAAACCTGCTAACAATCGGCTTCTGACCGCAGTGGGAAAGGGCCACCGACCCGCGTCATGCAACTCTGCAGTCGACATGGGTTTTCATCAGCCTGCCTCCGATTGGCTTGTGGTGGGACCATTACACCTCTTTTAAGCAGGGCGACCCGCGTGTAAGCGTTAAAAAAACCTCGACCCTCTAATTTTAGTGGGAAAGCGGCATATTTGGCGCATTACTGCCACCACCTGCTGGGCATGGAATTACATTCACCTATAATCTGATCGACAGAAGAGTGACGGGACAGGGGCACTTCAGGGGGCCAATTAGATTTCAGATGGGGCCAATGCCCCCGTGGCCCCGCCCCTAGATCCGCTCATACTTACCAAAGATTTCATCACTTTCCCTTATAAAGTCAACTTTCCTCTGGGACAACCAAAAGTTACACCAAAGTTGTTCGGGTGAGTAAATGAACATATTTTATGCTAGAAATAAGGTCCAGGTTGCAAAAAACGGAACTTCTCCTTTAATACTTTCACACAAATATTAAGAATGTGTTTCTGTTCTTGTTTGTGTATTTCTTGTTCAATTTCTCAGCTATTTAAATAGCACAATTGACATTGACAGATAATAATAAAATGTGTAAGCATGTGATTTTGCATTTTGTCCAAACAGTTTTTAAATGCATTCACAGTGCCAGGGTTTTTTGTTTGTTTGTTTGTTTGGTTTTTTTTCTCAGAACCCATCCTCAGAGCCAAATTCATTACCACATTAATCCAGCTCTCTTTTCATCACGGCAACCAATTAAACGCTCTCACACACTGAATCTTTAATATAATAACTTTCACTTTGTGTCTGTCGCTCCCTAGACCCTCCAGACCCCCTCCCCAACACACAGAGACGCACAACAATGCCTTTCTTAAGAGCATGCTTATTGTGCATTTCAATTAAGCCTCATTCAAACAAATAAGCACTTGGACATGACTCATTACACAGAGCCAAATTGGTTGTTCCAGAGGGTTATGTTTTACCCCAGTCAAACAGAGAAATTGTTCTAGGCTCAGATTGGCTTTCACAATGTAATTTGATCTCTAAACAAGAAAATCCAGATTTGAATTAGTTGTTTTGTGAGCTTTCACCGCTGGCATTGCTCACTGGGAGAAGGGCAGAATTCCTAATGAATGGTTTGTGCTTTGTTATTGGAATTTATTTGACTCTTTAGTTGGGGCACCCATTTGCAGTTTCAACAAATTAGTTTTTTTTATCGATTTGCCTTTTCAGGGACAACTCACCATCAACACTCTTAAGTTTAAAGGGGATACAGATGCTATGACGGGCTTCACGTTCTATAGTTTTCTTCCTTCAACCTCTCCGTCCTCTACACCATGAGATCAGAAAAACAGAAGAAAGAGCACTGGTTTTTGGTACGGGGTTGGATCACAGACCAAAACTCACCTCAATTTTAATGATGATGATAGAAGGAGAATAATGTAGAATCAATGCTGTAGAATTAGCTCCCCCTCAGGGAAACTGATGCCCTTCCTAGATGTGATACAGTGCACGTAGTGTGGCTGAAGCCTTAGCAGAACTCAGCACTAAAGACTTTTGCTTTAAATGCTGTTTCAGCCAAAAGGCACAAAGAGCCACTCTAGTATGAGTTAGTATGACATGGGAAAGGTAGCACCATTTTGCATCCCACTTTTTCTATCAATCATTTTGATTGGAAGTGAAAAGCAAGACAATGTGGGTGTACTGTAAATCTGTAATAAACCCTTTTGTTGTTCATCTTTGTTTTCTCTTCCAAATTCCAAATAGGTGTTTGAATTTGTTTAAAGCAGTAAAAGTAGATTTTGTGGTCAGTTGGGAAAATCAGAAAACAAAAGAAAACACTAATAGTGACTAACTCAGAAAACATATAGTTTCACTTTACACGGACTTTATGTATTTGAAGTTAACAATTCATAAACATAAGCAAAATTAGCATAATCCTGTTCAAACTGCCCTACAATAAAGACTATGATAGCTAGAGCGGTCTTTTTTTTGTCGCAGGAGAGTAGGAGAGCCAGATTGATCAGCAGTGCATGTCAGAGAGATAGAGAGAATATAAACTTAGTCAGTAGTTTACCATTGGTTTTGAGAAATTTTTATCACAGTTGGTAGCACAGTTTACACAGTTTCTGGACCAGTCGTCTCACTGGTGCTAAAGAAATACTCGAGCAGGTGTTGGAGCTGTTGTTGACAGACAGAGGAGAGATGCTTTCTGGACCAGACTCCATCGTCAGTGAGGATGAAGGCATTGATCTGTGTCAGGATAACGTCAATCAAATCGTTTAGTGGCCTCATATAATGAGTGGTGGTGATGATGCTGTGTGTGTGTGTGTGTGTGTGTGTGCGTGTGCGTGTGTGTGTGTGAATGGGTGGTGTAAACTCTGTGGAAGGCAGAGCTGCTATAGACAACTGTTATTGAACCTTTTGGCTCTTGAGGCAACTATTGTGGTTTGGCTTAAGTGTGTGTGTGTGCTACTGTGTGTCATAACCAAAGTATAAATGATCTTTTTGTTGATTACACATATGTTTTTTGATATGATGATATATCTTTAGCAATTTAATTGATAATTGATCATATTTTCATATTAGTTTCTGATATTATTTTGACTTCCCTTTTTTAACCTTTGCACTCTGTTCCTAAAAATGAGTATTTCTCAAAAACTAAAAAAGATACATTGTTAAGAAATATTTAGTTTACTTCTGTACATTTAGAAATGTTTTGGATCACCATGTTTTGTGTGTTTGTTAAGTTACCTGTATTTGTTTTATATTTATGGCATATTTTCAATACTTTTATAAATTATTATTGCCCATTGACTTTCATCACCTTTTAGCCTATGTTGTACAGATCATAGAGATGTGAAGAACTTGAGGATACTCCAAGAAGTGACACCACTATGCACAAAAATAACAATGTAGGTGCCATTTCTATTGCAGTTTTTAAAGGGTTAATGAACAATAAACATACAGATATGCGCTGCTCCCACTGGTGGCACAGCCTGCATTACCATCACAGCAGGGATCCTTGAAAACATGTCTACCCCCAGCTGCTCCTGCTGCAAAAGACAGTGAGAGGAAAGTGCCACAGGCTCTCTGTTTAGTCATCTGCATAATTCAGTGGCAAAAATGCAGGTCAAAATTAATGAATCTTATCATCTAATGTGCCTGGGAAGTTAAAAACTGCTGCTCCTGCATCACTCCACCATTTATGCTGGACCATCCTTCATCCTTTTCCTTCTTTCTTTCTTTCTTTCTTTCTTTCTTTCTTTCTTTCTTTCTTTCTTTCCTTGACTCTACTCTTTCTTCTCTTTCATCTTTTTGATAATGTCTTCACTGTCTTCTCCTCCCTTTCTACTTTTTTTTGTCTTTCAGCATATATTAGCCTGTAAGCAGGAAGAGTTTGCTGGATATTTGACACTTGCATTGTTCTTACACACACACACACCCACAGATGGTCAGGCTAATTGGCTGCTCTCTCAGCTTCGTCGCCCCCGTGTGTGTGTGTGTGTGTGTGTCCAAACTGCTATGTTATTTTGCTTAACATGTCAATGAAGAGTATTTGTGTTTGTGTGTTTCTTGGTGTGGAGACAGTGAGAAATTGGGCTTAATTTTTCTTAATTTGAGTCACAGGGAGCACAGCACTTGTGTGTTGTGTGTTTCACTCCAGTCAAGCTCTCCCAGAATTAACACACCATCTATCAACACCTATACAATTTTTATGTGTGTGTGTATGTAAATGCGTATTATGCATGACTGCTTACATCTATACGCACATTTTTGTTTGTTAGTTTTATTCTGTTTTTATGGGAAGAACTTTATACTGCTTTTTGCCTGAGATGGTGCTATACTGATACATTTTGAATTACTGTGTGTGTGTGTGTGTATGTGTGTGGACTCACGTGTGTGTGCATACCATTGACTAATATCAACACAGTTTCCATCTGTCAAGCATACGGTGTACAACAAGCTCCACACACACACACACACACACACACACACACCCCTCCTGATATAGGAGATGATAGCTCCCCGGTGTGCTGCCTGTCTCTGTCACATAGAGGGTCAAGCAGGAGGATAATGGCCGTATGAATTATGTATTCTCTCCTCTGAATGTTAGTATTAGCTACAGTGAACAGCCACAGTGAACATTAAAGGGATAGTTCAGGTTTTTTGACTTGAAGTTGTATGACATCTCCAATAGCAGTGTAGTGCATCAACAGTGACTTTCCCCCCGCTGCGTCCCGTGAGCGGAGTTCTGGCCAGGTTTAGGTGTTGAAGAAAGTAGTTCCGGCTAGTTGCTGGGGTCACAAAAATAAAGCGTTTTGCTTCTCCAGACAATATGTGTTCAAAAGAGTAATACATTTGCACCACAAAACCGTTGTCCACGAAAAAGTCAGACCTCACAATCGCTCGGCGCTATTTTCTCTCCGTTCGTATCACTGCGCGCTGCCGCCTGTAACTGCGCACCTTTCCGTCAGCTGTTTCACAGTGTTTACATACTAACGTGAGAGCAAGGCCGGTAAATATGTTGTTAAATGTGTTTTATAGTTACTAATGACATTTCCAGATATTTTCCATCATTCTCACCAGTTCATGTTGGGATAGGCTTCAGTCCTAAAACCCAATTCAGTCAAAGACACTAATGCCAAATTTATAGCAAATGCTTGTACTGTTATATTTATGACAGAAGGCTCTTTTGGTTTTCTGAATACTGAATGACTCCTGAGGGTGAACTCACACTAGGTATTCATACTGTGCCCGAGCACGTTTGCCCCCTAAAGTCTGGATTATTTGCCTAGTGTGAGTGCAAGTGTACTGTGCTTGACTACAGTACACTTCCCCGGCCCAGTACGGTTGAAAGAGCTATGCTTGAGCACGGTACACTTGGTCACGCATGCGCACAAGCACAGTTACGTACGCAATAGGCGAAACGTAATCATGTCTCAAGACCAAGCCACCCTTTCTCCACCACAATAAGTGCCGCCTCGCGCAGTTATTGAATCTGGACATTGGCGAGGGTTGACTGTTTTGAAGATGGATTAAATGTGCAGAGGTGTGGAAACTGTGCTTCTGTTTACCTACTTCAACAACGGTCTTTTATGGTTAAAGGTTAGAGGTTAGTGGCGCGTTAGCTCAGTGAATGAAGACAAAGCTAAAACAAGTAAACGAACAAATGAATCATTTCTCACGTAGACTGGCCACAGTAGTCAACATGTGAGCAGATGTTAACAGCTTCTTCTGGGTCAGGGTTTGAGTTAGCTATCATAAACCCTGCTCGGTCTCACTGCTCTGACAGGTTAGTTCCAGATAAACTCAGGGACTGAGTGACCTGGCCAACAGGGCACAGCCTCCAGACGGCATAAAAGGCCTGTCTGCATGGCTGTTCTCCTTCTCTCAGCAAGGCCTGCATCTGCCACCGTAGCCATTGCCTTTTGTTTGGTTTGCTCACCATCTAACATCCACCACACACATGTCCACGCATCCACTCTTTGTAAACACAACTGATTCTTCTTCTATTTACACATTTTCAGTCATCAACTGATGTCTGTCTGGAGACCTGAGGTCACAAGGTCACAGGAGCACTACCAGCTAATGTGATAACAGCTGTGTAGAAAGTGAGACTAAAATGTAAACAACAGATCACTTTGCCTTTCAAATGTTGATTTGCTGTTCGATTTTTTTTTCACTTTCACTAGAGAACGGATGTTTTCTATCATAAAATGTCACTGTTTTCCACCTCCATTATTATTTTTCCTTCCTTCATGAGGTCCTGTTCGCTTCAGGACTCTGGCTGACTGGTGACTGTGGCTTGTGCTGGTGGGTCTGGCTAATGTTGATAGGGGGTGATTTTACAATTGGGAGTTTATCCATTGTGTTTTATTTTGAAATTTACTGGATGCTCAGTGCTCTGTTTGGAGTGATCTAATCTATGTGGATTGATGCGTGATGGCTCTGTGATATTCTTAATTTGAATGTTTGGTACTGAAGTAATCCAAAAGTAACTAAACATAATCTGGTACATTACTTTAATTTTGTGACACTTAGAGTGTAACTTACTAGAGTGTAGTAAATTCCTGATTACATTTTTAACAGGTAACTTGTAAGTGTACTGGATTATATTTTTAAAGTAACCCTCCCAACCCTGTTTATAAATCTTATAAATCGATTGAAAACTAATCCACAGACACGAATCCACAGAATAGGAATTATGTGGTCCCTCCCCCTAGAAACTGCTACAGGCAAGACAAGGACGACTGAGTTATTTCAGAGTAGAGCAAGTAATTGACACTGAGTTTGCCTTGGATAATGGCTATCAATATTCAAATACTGTATTTCATTATTATTTATCTTTATCCTTTTATCCTCAGAGGAATAAACTTTTAGACAGTGAGACAAAGAGAACACTAGAGGAACACATCCCTTAAAGGGATAGTTCGGGTTTTTTGACTTGAAGTTGTATGACATCTCCAGTAGCAGTGTAGTGCATCAACAGTGACTTTCCCCCCCGGTGCGTCCCGTGAGCGGAGTTCTGGCCAGGTTTCGGTGTTGAAGAAAGTAGTTCCGGCTAGTTTCTGGGGTCACAAAAATAAAGCGTTTTGCTTCTCCAGACAATATGGAAAGGTGCGCAGCAGTTGACAGGCGGCAGCGCGCAGTGATACGAACGGAGAGAAAATAGCGCCGAGCAATTGTGAGGTCTGACTTTTTCGTGGACAACGGTTTTGTGGTGCAAATGTATTACTCTTTTGAACGCATATTGTCTGGAGAAGCAAAACGATTTATTTTTGTGACCCCAGCAACTAGCCGG